>CM047809.1:89667936-89809855 GCA_026214975.1 Gentiana macrophylla | reverse complement strand
GTACAAATCTACCGATAAAAGAGGTTATTCCGCTGGTCGACGCAATGATGTTATTCAAAAGTGTTGCCCGTTGTCGCGATCATCATTTAACTTTCCTAAAGGTGTTAGTTTCACTTAAATCTGCTGGATTTAACATTATTACTTATCTTGAGCATAAATTTCCTATTAAGATTAATCTTTCCTAAGACAAATCTCGCCCCGGTAGGAATAGGATTCCGTAGTCACGCCGTGACGGCCAATTTTACCTCCGGTTTTTCTATCTTTTATCTCATATTCTAACTTCTCTCGATCACCATCGCGCAGTTATATGGTGCGATTCATCTTGGTTAATTACGCCAATCCCTAATATTATCAATACGTTACAAAATAGAAAAAGATTCAATTAACTCAATTTTAGTCAATTTTAATTAGACAAAGATTCTTTCAACAAAAGATCAAATAAAACGATTACATAATCTCCTTTGGCTAGTTATTTAGACTTAGCTAAAAAAACATTATAACGACTAAAAAGATAAAAATAAACATATCAAACATAAATACTTTAGAAAATTTACCCGGACATAAATGTTGAATCGTATCGTGATTCTTCCCGGACATTACAACGATTTCAACAACACCAACTTCCGATAATTTCCGAGCATTACAACAAGACTACGAGATTATTATTTTTGGCATAAGGCTTATTTACAAACTACACTAACTAAAAGAAAATAAAGAGAAGAAGATATATATATATATAGATTATATATATATATATATATTGGTACACTCTGCTCTGTTTACAACCTGAGCTTCTTATATAGATGAAACTTCCTTGGCCGGACTGGTCTTGATGAGGCCGGACTGGTCCGGCCTAATGATTACTTACATCCCCCTTATTACTCAAGATATGTGTAGCCTATATATAATTATAATTATAATTATATATAACTTATAAAATTCATATCTCGAGTTCCGATCTCCAAAAATCATGATTCAAGAGGCATCGGAAAGCTCTCGAAAATCTCCAACTTTCGTGAAGGACTCTTCTTCAGATGATGTCGCTTTAATGAGCCATTCGCTTGTCGAAGATATTTCGATTACCACTTAATCGAATCGATTAGCTACTTGACCACTTCGATTGACCACTTGACCACTTACAATTCGATTGACCATTTAAGCTCGTGACATTCTCTAAATCCTTTCCGGAGATATGATTATACTTCAACATGTCGATTCGGGTCTCGGCTTATAACCGCAATAAAATACCACAAATACCCACGCAAATCGACACTATTACTCCGATTTACTAAAATCGGTACAAAATGATAACTTTTACTATTATTACTAAGTTTTACTACTAACTACTCTAAATTATAAAGATTAACATTTCATACTATTTATATCATAATTTCATATATTTTATATAGAATTCGCTGATAAAACATAATAATATAACATATATTTAATCATATAAAAGTAATATATCATTACTCGTGATATCGAGTTAGTAGGCGCTATGTAATAACCCCACGCCTCCATCGCTTACTCCATGATCGTGATCTTATCCAAGATGTGTATCTCCGAACCTACTTTCTTCCGATCGATGGTGGACTCGCCTCGGGTCCGACCAGACGCTTCTTCCGCCAGGGACATGCCTTTGGTCTCTGGTCTCGCCGCTTTCCTTCCGCTAGGGGACTCCGCCTCGGTTCGGGTCTGCTCTGCTTTCAGCCAGTGGACCCGCCTCGTCCTGCCAGGAATCTTTCCTGGGCTTGCCTGGTCCACTGGTCGTAGGGACTCTGTGTCGATATGGCCTTATCTCGCCTCGCTGATCCATCCTCGTATACGCTGACACGTGGACTGTTTCGGTCACTCCCAATCGTAGGGGTGATGACTGAAAAGGTAATTCTGGTTTTAGATCTTTTATACCAAAAAGATACTTTCTTTGAATCGAAATATTTGTAACCATTCCATAGGAAAATGTTTTGATCGACTACTATGAATTATAGTTTGTGCGGAGTGCATTTGTTCTATGAATTGTTTTATTTTTTCTCGTTTTCATTGTTATAGTGTTTTTTTAATTGCTCTTTTACATTCCCATTTTTGCTTTTGTGGAAAAGATTTGACCGATAAATGTTCTAATCATTGTCTCGGAAGCGCAAGTAAGACCCGATACTCAAGCTACCATGTAATCATAAAGTTATTGTTCATTAATTTACTATTCTCTCGCAATTTTGTCTTCCTTATTTGATATTTCCTTAAAATGCATATTCAACGTTGTTTGTTGTTGTTGTTTTTTTTTCTTTGTGAAGCTTTTGGATTTATTGTGCAAACAAAGATGCTCGCTAAGCTTCCGGAGGGATGTGCTTGGTTCATTTGTTCAAATTTTCATTTCGGCTTCTATACCTTTGTCTCATCCTTCCAATGTACGCAGAGAATCAAGTTTCTTTTTCCGTTAATCGATTACTTAAAGGTTCTATCTTGATGGCTTGAAAACATTGTAAGAACATATCTTATTTTTGTTGGTGGGTTTATTGATCTGAGTTGATTTATTTTGTTTGCATGCTTGAACATTTTCCTGTCCCTTTGGATAGATTTCATCATTGGTGGGACCTTTTGGACATGTGACAAAAGTATGGTATCACAATTTTGTTTAAGCTTCAACGGAAAGAGAAGTTTTGGGCGTGTTTGTTATCATGTTAACATTTTGTAGCTTGGTGAATAGGAAATTCGTAATGGTTACGTAATTATTTTTTCGCAAATTCTTTTATTCATATCCTTATATAATGAGTTTATTGCTTGGATATTTAGGCAAAAGGTTTATGACTTATCTTATTTTTTAGTACTCATGGAATATATGTGATTCTTCCCTTCGATCTATGCTTTACTATTTGTTCGCTACCTTCATTTCACTTTGCATTTTGCAGCCATCACGTACATGGGTGAAAGATGGTTCTGATGAATGGTAACATTTACTCACATTATTGAAAAGTAATCGATGTAAGAGAATTGTTGAGGGTTATGGATATGATAAGATTTTGACAAGAGGTATACGATTGAGGAATTCTGGGACATAATCGATTCGGGACAAGAATTAGGTATTGCATTTTCTCCGAATTGGCCCAAAATTCTTTTTTTTTCCGATGTTGAGGTTTATGATATGAAGTGCATAAATATTTGTGGCCATTTTTGGTTTTACTTAATTTTACTCCATAGAAAACTTGGTTTGCCCATTTATCAAGTTGAGACTTTCTTAGATTTTTCTTCATAATGGTCATTTGAATTGTGGTATCCATTGAGCTTTTAAGGGAAACTTGAGCAAACTTGAGGTTTTAAATGGAAACATGTTCCGCTTTTGATGTCTCTAAAGTTTTTTCTTGAGGCTTTCGTGAGTCGATTCTTAGATTTTCATTGTTATTTCTTTGATTTGGTACTTAAATAATATACTCTCATTACTAAAAGAATAGGAGTTTTAACTATGATTTAAGATAATGTTGGACGTTAAAGACTAAAAGATCTCAATTTCAAATCGTGAAAAAAGAGAACTCACAAAGAATTGTTGGAACGGTTGGCCCCGAAAGTCATCCCTTCTTGCATCAATTCTTGGCAAGATGAATAAAATATCCGGGATGGTATGTTGCGGATGATGGTTTTGTCACCTTATCGTTATATCTTAATAATTACCATGTGGCTATTTAAAATATATAATAGTATTTATTTTCTCTTGATTCAAATGTGTCAATCATTTGTCTTTATCCATTTGCATGCGGTTTTTTTTCCAGCTTGCTGTGTTTGCTTTGATTTTCAATTTGGTATTGTCTTGATTATCAATTTGGTAGGTTTTCTTATTTGATTTTCTGCTTGTTATTATGTTAAGTAATTGAAATTTTCAATGGTTGGTAAGTACATATGCACGGGGCACCTCATTTACAAGGTGTCCCATCTCAAAATTGCTAATGTTATGATTGTTTCAATTTGTTTGCATAATTGGTGAAAATGAGGAATAAGAATAAAATCGATCAAAGTTGATAGATTTTTTTCCGATCCAAAGAGGTCCATATTTCAACTTTCTACATCTCAGATGGTTTTTTCACAAAGTGGTGGTCTCACAGACAATTTTTCTTTTTAGGAAGTGAAGACAACATTTAAGAAGCAAGTTGTTGTTTTACAAAGGGGAAAACCAATCAAGAAAGAATTGAACGCCGCTTTGTCTGCCGTTTTTCTCATGACTTTGAGACGTGTTTTGGACCAAGTATAGTCGCTTTCAATTGGTGTTGCCGAGCTAAGTTTTGTTGCTGCAATTTTGTGTTTACTCTTGGTTAATGCTCGTGTTTTGCAAAATTGTTAAAGACATCTCTCGCTATATTGTTGCAAATTTACGCTTTGGGTCAAACAAAAAAATAGTGAATATGCTACTTTTCCGATTGGGTACTCAAGTCTTAAGCTTCTTTGTTGATGTTCAAGATACGTGAGTTCGTGATGCAATCTCAAGTTGTTAAGGCATGCCAGGGAGGACGGCAATGTCGCAATGATAGTGAGGTTCCGCTGAATCACCATTATCACCCTTACACGGCGCTGGTTTTTGTCTTTGAGGGGAAGTTCTCTTTTCTTTACCACTTTAGTATGAATAATTTCCAGAGTGTTGAGGATTTGTGAGTGTTAGTTTTTTACTTTTTCAGACTTCTATCATGTTTAATGAAACATGGAGAAATGTGTTTGCCTAACGCTTATAATTTATTTTTATGCCATTTCCATTTCAAGGTGAAAAGTCTTCAAATTGAATTGCATTAAATTACATTAAGCTTCATTGCCTTTATTATTTGTATATATTAATGTGAATATTTTGTATTTTTGTATTTATGGTTAGCATGATATTAGGCATAGATTTAGCCTTTATTATAGGTTGACTTTACACTCGCACTCTCATATATTGTAATATCGCAAGTGTGAATAAATCAATCAAAAATCATAATTTCAAAATATCATGTTATGGTATCGAGCATTCTCGATGCATATACGTAAAATAAATTTTTTCTTTTTTCTCTCAACTTTTTCCTGGCTTTCTTTCTTTTATCGCAAATTTGTGGTTCATCAATAAACCCTAACCCTTTCGCCGCAACATATTGCCGCCACCACCCCGCTTCTTCTCCACGATCACCGGCAACCATGGCCACCACCCCCGCCTCGTTACCTTCAATCACGCCGCCGTGCCACCATTAAACTAGATGCCATGAATTACTACGCCTGGCATATGCAAATAGAAGCTTTCTCCTGGTAATGGGTTGTTTGGTTACGCCGATGGAACGTAAGGTCATACCGCCGCCACCATCACCACCGCCCACGGGTCAAACAAATTTCAACCGATTTTATCTTTCATACGCCGCTAAGACAATCTTATTCGCAGCCTCTTCATCTCCCTCCTCTCACCGGATGTTGCCACCTCTCCTATGGCAAGAAGACATCACCGAGGTATGGAAAGTCCTCATTGAAGTGTATGCTACTCCGCTTCAGGCCCGTGATTGGGCAAGGCGACATGATGCTATGAGGTCTCACCAACGTGGTTCACAATCGGTTTCTCAAGACTTTATACTCAAGCACAAGCGGGATGAATTGGGCCTCCTTGGCTCCTCAATGGATCATGATGATTTTGTGGATATCATATTGGGAAATATTGGCCCCGAGTATTTCGACATAGCCCGTGCTATTATGGTTCGTGAAACAGTTGATCACTTTTGAGGAGCTCCATGAAAAGCTCCTCCATTTTCACCGCCTCTTTGCTCCGCACCACCATCTTTCGGCATCGCACGACATGCCGCAGCATGTGCTCCATTCCACCAGACCACCGATCACCGCTCGCTGCAAAGAAGACGCACCGGCTCCTGGCGCCCACCGACAACCGCGAATAAAGAGGGCAGCCGCAATTATGACGGCACTCCGCCCTCTTCCGCCGCACTTATGGTCAACAAAGAAGCCGGCAATTATGGACAACAAGAACAACATGGTAATTCAGAAATACACGGCCGAGGCTGCTCATCCACCAACTCGACCCGTCGTCCGCTTTTTGGGTAAGTTGTCAACTCGCTTCATTCAAGGTCATTTTGCCCAAGAGTGTCCCACTTTTGGTGGTCAAATTAGTCATATTTTTGGTTCCCCGGTACACGATCACCATGGCCTCAGCCAATGTTGCACTTCGATCATCGATTCGGTTCGCTTTGATTCCAATGCTCCAAATTGGCTATTGGATAGTGAGCATCGCATCATGTGACTTCTCGATTTGCGTAATCCGTCCCTACATGCTCCGTGACATCGCACCGGCGACCTTCGTTGGTGATGGTAAGGGACCGCTTATTACTCATAATCGCACTTCTTCAATTCCCTTAATCCCCGTTAAAACTATTCCTTTACGTAATGTCCTCTCTCGTGTCCCCTTGCATGTCCCGTAATTTATCGCCTATCTCACAATCGTGTAAAGCCAATAATTTATCTCGTCGAATTTTTACCTTCAATTTGTTGTGAAGGACATTCTGCATTTACCAAGCCCATCCTTCGTGGTCCGGGCTTAAAATGGATTGTACGAGGCCAAATCCTCCTATTGTCGCTTTGCTTCCAATAAAGCCTCTCGCAAGACCGGCATCATCGGTTGGGTCATCCGCTCATCCTATTTTATCGTCTGCTTTAAAATTTTATAATTTACAATCAAAGAATAATTTTTTTACACATTGCTCGCTCACAGAGTAAAAGTCATAAACCGCTTTTGGCGAATCTACTTTAAATTCATCTCGCCCTCTCGAGATCATTTTTAGTGATGTGTGGACATCACTCTTATTTCTCGCCGATGGTTTCAAATATTTTGTAATTTTTGTTGATCATTTTACGCTGCTATATCCGCTTATCCACTGCATCGAAAACTGACGTGCATCCTACTTTTATCCGCTCGCCCATTGTTGAAAAATACTTTGAAAATTCAATTAAAATAATTTATTCTCGATAACGGTGGTGAATTTATATCTCTACGTGAATATTTTGCAACCAACGGTATTTCCTTTTCACCACTCCGCCTTACACCCTCGAACACAATGGAATTTCGAACGTCGTAATATGCATATTGTTGAAACCGGCTTAGATCTTTTAGCTCATGCTTCCACTCCCACCTCAGATTGGCCTTATGCCTTCTCCATCGGGCCGCCTACCTCATAAATCGTGATGCCCACACCCACTCTCAAAATGCATACCCCTATGAATCTATTTTTCAAACTCTCCAAATTACGCTTAAATGCATGATTTTTGGTTGTCTCGTTATCCCTCGGTTCGCCCCTACACCGGGCCACAAACTTCAACCTCATTCCCGCCCTTGTGTCTTTTCTTGGCTATGTCTCAATCAAGATGCAGATTTCATCATTTATTTACCTAGTCAAGTCTCGTATGTATATCTCACGCCATGTCAAGTTTGTTGAGTCATTTTTCCTGCTTCAATCAACTCTACACCGGGTTCCCACCAATCTCCCCACCTTCTTGCCTCTATATCGGATTGATACCTCCTTCTCCTCCTATTCACCTTCCTATCACTACTCCACCTCATTCCCCGTCACCTCCTTCCACTCCTCCTCCTCTACCTCCCCCCCGCCACCACCATCTCCACCTCCCTCCCCGCCACCTCCTCATCCACCTCCTCCTCCACCTTCCTCCACTTCCACTCATCCTATGCATACTAGAGCTCGTGGATCATATTCATAAACCCATTAAAAAGATCAATCTTCACACTCATCTTCCAAATTCTCTGACATAGAACCCACCAATATAACCCAAGCTCTTAAAAACCCAATTGAGAATCGCCATGCAGTGAGGAATATGACGCCTCATTCGTGAATGAGACATGGTCCCCGGTTCCTTCTCGCCCCAATCGTAAAGTTATCGCTCTAAGTGGATTTTCGCCTCTGCCGCCACCCAGATGGCACTATTGATCGTCACAAGGCTTTCCTTGTGGCTAGGGGTTCACTCAATGCCCTGGTATTGACTACTATGAGACGCTTAGCCCGGTGGTTAAACCTACTACAAAGGCATGTTGTTCTTACTCCGCTCTATCCGAGGGGTGGTCTTTACGCCGCCTAGATATCAACAACACGCTTTTACTGGTGGTCATCTCTGGTCTGAGGATGTTTACTTGGCCCACCACCGTGGTTCATCAAAGACCGAAGCTTCCCGACCATGTGTGTAAGTTACGGAAGGCTATTTATGGGTTGAAACAGCTCCTCGGCTTGGTATGAGGAGCTTAAGCGGGTTCCTCCTTTCTAGTAACTTCAGAATGCTACCGCCGATTCATCGCTTTCATCTACAATACCGGTACCACTATTATTTATCTATTGGTATATATGGATGACATTATTATTACAGTGGAATGACACTAAGGCTCTTAAGACGCTCATATCTCTCATTGGGTCGCCGGTTTGCTCTCAAAGATCTTGGTGCACTCACTTATTTTTTGGGCATAGATTATACACAATGATCACGGTGTATTTTATCTCGTGTTTATATGCCATCGAGCTCCTTGCTCGCCACATGGATCAAAGCTAATCCGTCACTACTCCGCCGCAGTCGATTTGTCCGGTCTTATCGCCACCTGGATCTCCACTTGATGATACGCCGAGTATCGTATGGTTATTGGCGCTTGCAAGATCTATTGTTTACCCGTCCGGATCTTGCCTATTCAAGCTGAATAAACTCTCCCGGCCAGGCATGCCCTGCTGTAACTTCTTTGACTTACGCTAAGCGCATGCTTCGTTATTTGGTCGACAAATGAGTTAGGCCTCGCATCTTTACCGTGACTCCTCCGGTTCTTCATGCCTTCTCCGATGCCGATTGGGGTGGCTCACGATGATTAATTATGCTTCCACCGGGCTTACATTGTCTATATTGGCAGAATGCCGCCTCTGGAGCTCCAAGAAGCGCCACTACTATTGCTAAGTCTTCATCGAGGCCGAGTACCGCCTCCGCTGCCTCTACCACCGTGGAGCTCATGTGGGTTACTTTTTGTTACGTGATCTTGGTTTTTCCTCACCTAGAGCCCCGGTTGTCTATTGCGACAATTTGGACACTACGCAGCTCACACAAAACCGCTTTTCACTCACGGATGAAATACATTGCCATTGATTATCACTTCATACGTGATCGTGCAACGGGTTCTTTGGCGGGTTGCTCATGTCACAGTTAGGATCAACTTGCCGATTGCCTCACCAAGTCTCTCCTCGCTTGGCCTTTGTTCAACAAATAGCAGTTAAGTTGGGTCTCGCCCTTCGCCCACCTTTGTGGGTGGCATTATTTGTATATATTAGTGGTGAATATTTTGTATTTTTGTATTTATGGTTAGCATGATATTAGGCATAGAATTAGCCTTTATTATAGGTTGACTTTATATTGTACTCTCCTATATATATTGTAATATCAAAGTGTGAATAAATCAATCAAAATCATAATTTCAAAATATCATGTTAGCCTTGAGGTCCATAAACACATTCTTTCAAATGATGCACAACGGTGGCACGCCTATCTTTTAAGAATTATTTTGCATTCATTAATGTTCTCGCTTTTTGGTTGATTTCCAAATCATGTGTGGCCTTTTTTTTCCTTTTTTTTTTTTGTTGTATATGTCATTGCTAATCGTCATTCCCCGATGAATTTGTTAATATCTTTTCATACTAACTTCGGTTTCCATTATGGAATTTTAATGGTTTAGATCAGAACAACTCGCTTTTTATTGAAATTGCTTTTACTATTTGCTAAATATTCATTATTCTTCTTTGTAGTGTAAGTCATCATTGCAATGATGGAGGATTGGGTCAAGGAAAATATGCGTGAAGAAAATGAAATTGGGAGTGTACTCAAAATTCATATGTTTTAGTAGACTATCAAAATCAGTGGTACTCAAAATTTCCGCATTGAATTGCCGCCGATAACTAAAGGTTGTACTTTGCTATTTTCTCCAAGAAATTTTACATCAACAGTGCTTTCATTGGGCCTCCCTAATTAGCTTATGTTATTACTTTTGTGTTTTCCTTTCTATTAATGTCGATTGGGGATTCAACATTTCAGTGTAATGAGTTATTGTGGTTCTTTTTGTTTATTTAGATGTGTCAAATTTCGCCAGCGGCTTTTGATAAGTCCAAAGTTGAGTTGAGGCATTGTAAGACCACCCGTGTGAAGTTTATGTAGAGGTTGCCGAAAGTTTTCATGTCGCTGATATGCCTAAATCAGAATTCGGTCCGCAGATCCTTATTCGGTCCGTCCGCCACCAAAATAGTGGATAAAGCCACCGCCACCATAGTCCACTTAACTCGCAAGCCGCCGGCCCCGCCTCCACACCTTTGGTTCTACGCAACACTATTAGGTCGTGGGTCCGCCCACAAACCCCAGTCATCAGTCCGCTAGGACCAGAGTCGCCGACATAAAGACAAGACAAAGATCTCGAGGCCGCAAGTCCTCGCCGAAGTCCGCCAAGGCTCTCGTGAGGCCGCTAGATCTCAGCCCACCGACTTGCCGCTTGTCATGTTTCACCACCAAGCTAACTCCGAACCTCTATAAATACCCACATCATCTCCATCACTGTGGGGACTTCATTCCCGTAACTACGCATGGCTTGATTCCTTTACAGTGGTACGTAGTAGCCTCTTCAGCTTAGCTCATAAAACACAAAACACCAAACACTCCTCCCATCTTGAAGAGAAAGATCTTCACCTTGTTCATCAACACCGCCACTATCACCGCTGAGCACCACCGCACACTCCACTTCCATACACTCTTTATAGCCGATATCCACCATTACACCCACTCAATCTAGTTGATGACTTTTTCGCATCATCAACAAGAAAATCGATTAACTATGACCGAACCGACATCGCTTATTTGGTGCAAAATTATTGGAATTTTTATTTTTTATTTTTATGATGTTCGCTCCATAATTGGTGGGTACTACATTATCCTTCCTCGTTGGTAAGTAGATGGTTAATGTGCTTATTTTTGTATGTTGATAGATTTCTTTGCTTTTTTTTCTTTCCATTGAATTGATGATGTTGGCATTCAACTAAACAGCAAATGAAACTAAGTGCTCATTTAATAAAAAAATTGTCTACTTTTTTTTCTATACACAATTCATTGTGTTGAACCATGACTCTCAATCATTTGTGTTTCCATCATTTTCATTATTTAGATCCAAAGTACACTTCACTTCTTATCAATACAATATATTATTCATATGCATGCATTGAATTGAATAATCTTACACATACATACTGTTCATATTTCATATATTTTTTCACCGTAACTTTAATTTCAAACGCTTTTTCTCATCTTCTTTACTATTCTTTGTCACCTTCTACGTTATCCCGTGCATTGCACGGTTGATATAATAGTTAATATATATGGATTTATATGTGTAATATATATATGTGATACATACACATGTGTAAATTGATTTATGCTAATATAATAATGATATATTCAATATTAGATATTGACAATATATATCTTTGAAAAGTATTTAATATAAGATATTAAATATATGGCATATATGATTTTAAGGATAATACTTAATGAGATAATTAATCAAATATCTGATTGATTTATTAAATCCTTATTCTATTGGGTAAATAGTTTATTGTTTCCTACTACACTCAAATCAAAAATAGGCGCTTCATTCACCTATTTATAGGTATTGATGCCAAACTCTTTTGTATCACAATATTCTTGCAATATTCTAGTGAAAGAAAGAGAGAGTTTTATAGGAAGAAGAAAAGACGACCTAGCAGTCGACTTTTTCCGGTAGCAGTCCTTCAAGGATTCCGGCGGTTGTTCGCTTGGATTACCGCAGAGGTCGGACACTTGACGGCTCGGTGCTTGACTATCATGCGTAGACGATAAAGCTTCGATCTTTTAGATCGCTCCAAGATAACACTCTCGCTTACTACTTTTATGTTAGTTGCTTAAATGAAGTCGATCTTCAAAAAGAAAATTAAATTTTAAATTCGCTATGCTCCTGCAGATTTCCTAACACATTTGTTGTCGGTAAGTCGAGGATGAACAAGTGGTTGCCAAATAGCCTCGAACGCCACCTCTACTGGTAGCAACTTTTGTGTCTCTATCTTTGTTCAATTGGCCCTCTTGTTCTTCATAGAGAGGATTGTATTATTACACACTTTACGTGGATCTCGTAGTCTTGATTTACTTCATCGGTGTAGAATATGGAATGTGTAATAAAGTATTTATGTATCTACTAAAGCATGCTTATGATTTGAGTTCGATCGCATCCTCTTACACTCCTATAAAATAAATAAGCGGAGGAGTGTGTCTTTATGTTTTTAGTGGAACTTATGAATCTCTCTATGTAATATGAAGTATCTAATATATGTATTTACTAATGTTACACGCTAATGCATACTCAAATATCCGCTCATGCTTCACTCTTACTAATAAGATAATATATACACCATCTCAAAGATTTTCCACGTGAATAACCGCACCGCGAACTACATTCAAAGGCAACAACCTGCATCGCACAAAGATGTCGCTCTAGTATATCAGAATACATGCATGAATTTAGAATTCAAACTCACGTGGTAAAATATTCGATCATATATGATTTAACTAAATCCAAACACTTTTACACATGAATTGAAATACTCATGACTTGAGTTTGGCATAAGAAGTTGCTCATTACTTACATAGTAAAAAGGAAAAAGTGGATATATATATATATATATGGTGGTTAAGGTGGATCTCTAAAAAGCGTATGACAAAGGTGAGTTGACCTTTTTTGAGGAATATCATGCAATCAAGAGGAATGGCATAGCATATTATCGATCTCTTAATGTTTACGATTACTTCGTGATAATCGTCCGTGTTGCAGGTGAGGAAAATCTGAATTTTTCAAAGCCAACAAAGGAATAAGGCAGTGGAGACCCAATGACACCGATCTGCTTGTGTTATGTATGGAGGTCCTTAGCAAGAAAATCAATGCAACAAGAGAAGAGGGCAAATGGAAGCCATTGCAAAGAGTAGAAGATCTCGTGATATTTTTATCGCTGGATGACTTATTATTGCTTCGAGAAGCTTCAGCTTGAATAGGCTCGATGATGGAGGTGGTGTTGATCGAATTCGCTTTGTTCGGGTCGTAAGATAAGAAGAACCAAGTCTACATTCTACACTTCGCTAACGTGAAGCTTCCCTACTGCTCGAAAATCGAACAGCCCTTTTGATGCTATATACGCCCTCACTAGAACTTACTTGGCGCATTCTCTTGTTCATGTTTTGATCGACCAAGTCGCTTGTGGTTTTCCTCCAACCACCCCTCCACTTTTCTCCCCTTTTATGTTTTCGCTCTGGCTTTTCTTCTTCTTTTTTGTTAAAAGGAAATCGACGTCGCTTCTTCTCTTACATCATTTCCACATGTATTTTGATACATCTCACATGTGGATTACTTACCGCACACACCTGGCTTGCATGCAAAATAGCTACTCCTCGCCCGGATAATTATCTTCCACGATTATCTCTTTCTATTAAAAAAATACATTTTCAACACAAAATAAAATTCATCCTCATCTTCTCCGGCTTCCTCCTTGTTCCATTTCATTTTCACAGTATTCAATCAATCCGATTCGCTCATTTTTGCTTCTTTCTAAATACGTGAATATATACAAAATACACAAATATGGAAAACGCGTTGTGTAGTTTTTTAAAAATACAAGGAGAAAATGAATGTTACATATCAGACAAAAACAAAAATTAAAACCATTAATTATAGAACATGTACAACCTAACAGCAACATTTGAGCAATCAAAATACAGAATCCAAAACGTAACCAAGAGCAAGTAGAACGATTCACAATGCACATCGAACAATGATGGGAAAATGAAGGAAAATTTTATTGCGCCTCATAGTAAAGATTACTACAATGCATCTATGAATATGTGACAATGATTTCACAACTACATTGGACGTAATAATGGCTCTAAGCTAAGGTTGTGCCTGCTTGATATAGCTAGCTGCAGAATGAAATCAAAACTGTGTTGTTTTTTGTGTTTAAGGTATAACAATGTTTGTCGATGATGTAAATGTTTGAAAGATGATGCTACATGTGATATTTAATGTTATTATGGTTATATAGAGAGAGAATTTTCTCTCTCTATATATATATAAGCCGTTAGTTTGTCGGTGTTATATCTAATCTTTATCAAAATATAATCCCTTTTAATTTCTTAAAAGGATAACAATTTAATTTCTTAAGTGGCAATACTCAACATTTCCAATTTCAGAATTTCTCGACGTTTGTAATGAAATATTTGTTATTATCATTTTGAAGGTCATTCGTATCATTATTATATTGAACGGTGTTAAATATTCATCAACAATACCATATTTATATACCCTAAAAAAGACGAATTTATTTTCACATTATACTTTATGAAGCATATATTGATGATGCAATAAAGTGTACATTAATAATTAAATCACAGAACATCTTGTTTTCAAATGTAATAACCTGATGGTGACCTCAGATTCATTCCGTTTGGTAGCAAAAAAGATAACGCTCTTTGCATACTAAGTAGTCCTAAAAGGCAAATCTCTCATGGCCTCAAAGAAAGCAAGGCGAACCCAACACAATTTAGGACTTCATTCTCAAAAACACTACTCACTAAAGGCTCCTCACGGCTCAAGGTGCTGTTCAGCCTGTAAAAGGCTGAGCACACCTTCAACCTTAAGTGATAATTAAGCATCAACCTAATATTTGGAAAGGCTCCTATCTACATCATTATTAAGGCCTCTAACAAGGCCTTAGATCAAGACATTAGATCACAAAGAATATGCATGATGTGTCATTGATTCTGACATACCTGTCCATATATTTCTACAACATAATACATGTATAAAAATTTCTCCTTTCACACTCACATAATCACATTTATGTTCCAACTCATCTGACATAGCAGAAATTTAGGTATAAACCACATGCATACAATCTCCTTCACTATTTAAACCTTTATTTCAAGAAATGGTCAAGGTATACTCAATAATCATAAGAAATATGACTAATCTATCCTCTAATGGGTAACGTTAGAGATCACGCACGTAGGCAAGATAACTATTTGCGATACCCTCCACCTCTCGCTTTTACAATCTTTTATGAACGGATCAAAGGCTTGTCTTATCCATAAAGGGTTCAAAATTTATGAGCTTTATTTTTGGATCTTTATGGGAATTTTTAAACATCATCATTTGGCATTTGTAGAAGAGCCCCTAAAGCTGTCTATTCTTGTTCATCATCTTAAAGCATTCATCTTCACATCAAATCCTTTGTCCTTTGTTATAATGACAATCCTACGGTGAAAATTACTATACTTAAGCCTGGTCGTTCTATCCTAATGACTCCTAAGAGTGAACGCTATACGCGCAGATCATTCCTGACCACATAGCTTATCATATTTAAACTCGCATGGTCTGGGATGATTTAAACCTGCGGTGGTCCACAATTGTTCGCCACTGCGCCATCGTATAGCCTCCTACTGCGAAGCCCCTGGTGATAGAATTTTCCTTGCCTTTACGTTGAAAAGCGCCCACACTTTGGACATATCAGAATATTCATACAGAATTGAAAAGCGTCTTTACTTGGGGCAAGAAATATTCTTTCAACCTAAGGATCTAATACTGTAGAATAAGAAAATGATGGCCTACTGATTGAAGTGTCGTTAAATAATATCATGTTCTTCTTTAGAAAAAAATAGTATCATACATAAGAAGATGTTCATTGACAGAGATACTATTGTTACTTTGAGGTTTCTCTCAGTTTTATTTAGACATTCTGGAATCTTGGGCCTTTCGCCTGTCACGTTTCTTTCAATCGATTCAATTCCAGACTGAATGTCGACCGATTGCTTTCACATTCTCGTACCTCATCACTTTTTCTTTCTTTGATTCACGGTTTGACACTTCACCACCATGGACGGAGTCCCTAAAGCCTTAGTTATCATGTTATAAAGAAGAAAATGCGAAAAATCTTTAGCAACAACTTATTGATCATCATGATGCTCCATTTCACTTCCCTTTGGGGGAAAATATTCTCAGGTGATGCCTTCATTGAAAGCAATCCGACTGTTCAGCTACTTCTGGCTGACTATGCATTAAGGCTCTAAGGCTCAAATGCATACGTGCCAGTCTTGTCCGCTACACAGCACAATATCGCACCAGGCCTCGTGATAACACATGATCCCACTATTAATCCCCGGTGTTTTGATCAATGAGGAATCGACCTTGTAGGTCCTCTTCCCGAGCCCAGGAAACGTCAAGTTTCCATTGGTCGCTATAGACTACTCTACTAAATGGATCGAATCAGAACATTTGCCAACCATCAATGCCAACAACATCCAAGATTCATATGTTGGGATAGTGATCGATGTGGAGTGAGTTACTTGGAACAGATCCGTAAATCATGGATGTAATTACGGATAATTAAATACGTAAAATAAGTAACTCGAAAATAAAATTTATTTTATTAAGTAGATCTAATAAAATAAAACTATGACGGTGTAGATCTAATGAAATAAAGTTATTGCAATCTAGATATAACGAAATAAAGTTTTATCACAATACATATCCGACTCAAAACAAAGGAAAAGTAAATTGCGATGCATAAATAAATGCAAACCGAGGCGAGTTTCCTTAAGACAAATTGCTCCAATATGGTACCCATGGTAGTAGCAACTATCTCCCAAGATACAACGGCTTTACGACTCGGATTTAGAGGCACTTCAAAAATCCGAGCTCCAGTGAACTTACAGAGTGCTTCGACTTCTCTTCGACTCAAGAACTGGAACTCTATGCTAGACATTTTGTGGTGGAAAAGACTAGAATTTTTTTAATGCTTAAACCTTTATCCATGTAGACTTTATATAATGGAGAGGAGGAGCCAATGCTCGAATCGATTGGCGAGACACGCCATCAAACTTTTCCTCTTGGAAAAGTAATTACACACGCTGAATATGCATAATGGCCGACCCTATCTTGCTTTTGATTGGTCAGAAGTCATGTTGTCTCAATTCGATTGGTCGAATGACTTCTTGAATTTCGATTGGTCCGATGACACAATCAAACGCCAAAAAATAATGGGGAGTTCTAATGGCACACCATTTTTTACTATTTGCACCCATTTTTTGATTATTTGTTCTGATTAACAAAACGTCAGTGGCACTGTTGTTGCTATTGAAAACCAGCTATTCAAACACGAAAGTCATTGACATCGCGTTGTTTCCAAGTTGTGACACTTTATAACGTAAATGTCGGCATGCCATCGACGTTCGTTTTTGAACACCGTCACCGACGTTGACGTTGGTTTTCAATAGCAACAACAATGTGTCTTTTCGTTCATTAAAACAACCGTGGTGCCGGAGTAATTTTTTGTGGTGCCGGGAGTAAAAAGGGTGTATCAATGTAATCCCCAAAATAATTTATGGTTAATTTCATAATGAAATTTTGTCCAAAAAATAATAGTAGCATTTCAACCGAGCCACCGGATGGCAACAAAGAGCTTACAAGGGCACGCCCTCCCTCCTACACAAAAGTGCTTTACCCCAGTGGCACATCCATAAGTGTCTCACTAGCACTTAAATATGGAGCTTAAGTCTCCTATCTTTCCAATGTGGAAGAGTTTGAGTTTGAGTTGACTCTGCCTCCAGCTCCCGATTAATCTCTCATCGCATTCATGTAGGATCGAAGCGAGGCCTCACGGTTAGCAGTGTTTAACTGCTTTTTTGGAAGAGTTTGAGTTGATCATATCTTCAACTTCTCTCCCACACATGTTTTACATCAATTTATGTATTAATTTCATTCACCCGATATCCGAATCGAGTGATTCCAAAGTTAAACGTCATCTACTCCATGAGTAGTATTTTTAGATGTAATAAGATCCCGGTTAATCTCACCGGGAAGATATCCAAATTTACGCTTAAAGTTAATCTGTTTCAATACATGTTTCAAGCCTCCATTTCATGGGTTTGACTTATATCTTCAATATAGATGTATTATATGCAGATACGGACTCCCTGGAGTCCTTATATCAGACAACGCTATGCAATTCGCAGATAGGTCTTACTTACTTTTGTTTTTATATGGTAATTTAACTGATATAACTTTAACTACCGGTTGTTGTATTGTATCTGTCGGTTATCTTTGACTAGCTATGAAATTTTTGTCCCTTTGCATAATTTGCAGAATTAGCAGCTGTTTCACATCACATTCTAATATATTTTTGGGACATTTTGGAAACCTTTGCTCGTTTTGGTTAGTCTCTTTCTTGATCTTCGATCTTTCCATCAATTTTGTCAATATGATGGCCAAAAGACTTATCTCTCCTGGTAAATAAACTAAGCAGCTGTTTCACATCCAGAAATTTTGCATCAATTTTGCAGAATAAGCAGCTGTTAAATAGACTTATCTCTCCTGGTAAATAGACTTATCTTTCCATCAATTTTGCAGAATAAGCAGCTGTTTTCACATCCAGGATTTTGCGTTCGTTTGATAAATAAACAATCCCAAACATGTTTTGTTCGGTTACTTAACGAGCTCGAGTATGAACACCGTGCATTCGGTTCAGATCGATCGTTAACAACACTAATCATAACATCATATGTAAAACATGTAAGCCTCGTATAAGCAGAGTGCCTCATCCCCGTAACCTAGATTGTGAAGTGAGGAAGTCCATCTCTTAATATGGCAAGCTAAACAACCACAAGCTTCCAATGTAGAATAATTTACTACATCCCACGATTTCATCATATTACAGCTATTAATACACCATGATGACATCGCGACTGGTCCTCAATTACATACCCTAAAATCAAGAAATTCAGATATTATATCCCCTGGGATGATGCTCAGCCAAGAAATGGGCAGGTGTTGAAGAATAATAGGGCCAGTGAAGGTTGAGTGTGGGAGTTAAATCTCAGTAAATTGACGACTTTTTTCGCTTGAAAAAATACAATTTCGACTCTGAAATCACAGGCCCTCGATTAACATCTCCACTATTTCATGGGATCGGGAAATGAGAGACCGAGTTAGAGTTTAACTTTTAAGAAATTAGTATATTATATTATCTCCTCGGCCTATAAATAATAATCATCGAACTACATTAAAACACACAAAATGTAGGAGTTTCTCATATATATTGATCATCCCACTAAATCTAAAATACGTAGACGATTTGTCCTCTTTTATACTTCCCCTCTAATTGTCTTTTCTTTATATATTAAACGATAAGTTGATAAGTAATTGATAATAATTAAATAAAGTTTGAAAAATCATTACGTGCACTAAATTTTAAAAAACTTTACATAAGCAATCTATATATCGTCTTCTTTCTGATTTTTTTTTTTTTTCACGATATATAGAAGATTATTTGTGTAGTGATGTAATCACTTGTAATGTTCCAAAACACAGAAGGCGACGGATCATCTAATGTGGCCAACAGAAGAAACAAATCGAATTTTAAAAGTATTTGGCGAATAAAACAAATGGGGCTGGCGTTTATATATCTTAAACAAATTCGATCACATTCATTTACAAAGCATTAATAAAGACAAATCACTTGCTTAAAAATCTCTTTCTTTGTGAAAATATTTTTGCTTACGATTACCTGCACACAATATCCTAACCACTTGATTTGTCATTAAAATAATTAGCTAGGTAATAATATTTCGTTGACCACAGCAAATTTACAGTAAAATAGTATTGTTACAACGGAATGAATTTCACAACGTATATACTAAATCATTTCAAATCAACAACGAAACTTCACAACAAATACATTAAATCAGATCAAACAACGCAAGTGTAATACCCGAATCCACTTTAGTTCTATACGTCATTTACGTGTCAAAAATTAACATCAAAAATAACTTCAATATACACTACAAGTAAAATATTTTTTGTCACATTCGCTTTTGCTTCAAAAATAAAGCTTGAGTTTCTAAAGACATTCATCATTTTTACTTTAAGCACCACATTATTCGCAAGACAATAAAAATTATTCCCAAGATCGACGTTTACGTTATAAAAGTGTCACAACTTTTAGAACGGCGATCCACCGACTTTCGCTTTTTTAATAAGAACGCCACGTTGGTGTTCCATATCAACGTAAGTTGCCACCGACATTCGCTCATAAAAAAATAATCAAAAATTAGGTGTCAATAGGAAAAGTGGTGTGCTTTAAAACCCACCAAAATAAATTAAGGCTAATATATACTTAGCTTTACTCAATTGTCACGTGATGAGGGTAGAACTAGCCCTCGCCACGTGTTATCATCACATTGATCAATCATTAAGTGTCAGGAGCCCTACTTCATTCCTAAGGGTAGATTTAAACACCAGGTGGGAGATCGGTCTGGTTCACTCCTCAGACCACCGCATGTCGGTTAGGTAGTAACGGAGTTGGGTTAGCGCGGTACGGGCCGAGCTGGTCCAATGGGATCGGTGCAGGTCGGCCAGAGCCCCCTTTATCTGATGTATAGCCCACGTGATTATAATAAAGGAAAATTATGGGAAGATCCTAAGAATCCTTCTCCCATTAGGATTTTGATCCTATAATTTAAATATATCCATGTTAACTCCTAACATCAAGGCCTGTTTGGTTTCAGATTGGACGATCCATCCATTTTGATCCAACTTAATATTTTATTCACCCACTATCTTATTTACTATTATTTTATTTATTTTATTATTTTATTAATATTTCTCTCACCAATCATTTCACCATCAACAAATAAAATAATATTAATCAATTCATTTTATTCACCACTCTACACTATTCAACCATTACTTTATCAATATAATATTTCATTAAAATTTCTCTCACCAATCATTTCTTCATCTACACAAATTTTAATACAACATTTCAACCTTATAATCATTACTTTACATTATTTTATTTTATTTTATTTTCTCTCATAACTCAATCCAACCCCAATCCAACCCGAAACCAAACAGACACGGAAAGAATCCCCAATACTTGTGGAACAAGTGAAATCGAACGAAATGTCCTCTATATAAGAATCTCAAGGAACTACGAGAGACTTGATTTGACTCAAACACAGGATACGTAGGTAACTTGGGATTCAATATTTCAGGCCCGGGCCTAAAAATCACAAACACCACCCCGCTTTTACATCTTGTTCGTGGGGCATATTCTTGGATTAATTGTCACTAGGTAAATACGCCCGGATATATATCTGCACGATTTCAAAGATCATCAATTGGCGCTAGAAAGAGGCCTCCTACCGACGATTGTTCAAGATCATCGTAAGCCACCGAAAAAGAATAACAAGAAAAAACCAGGGGGAAACCGCCAACATTATCCCTGACAGCAGATTCCACCACCACTAGCCAGCCTCCAAATAGCAGAAACTACTTTAAATCTGGCACAACAAGCGCTGGTGAAACAAATAGCAGAAACAACCTGTTTCCACATCTCATAGCAGTGAACAAGGTTGTCAATCTCATTCAAAGCTATGTAAATGATCAAAACAAGCTTTAGAACATGAGTTTATCATACGAGTGTTAATTAAGCGCTACACAACTCCATCTCGTTTCCCAAGGGTTGATTTCACCCGTTTTCACATAATGTGGCTATGAAACGAGATTAGCTACTCATATTTATATATATAGATATATAGATATATATAAATACATAAGCATATATATAGATATGTATATAGATATATATATATATAGATAGATATATGTATATAGATATATATATATATATATAGATACTAATATATATATAAGTACATAAGTATACAGATATATATAGATAATGAAAGAAACGAAACAAGAAAGAACAAAAGGAAAACGATATTATACTTAAACTATTCGAATTATTACAACTATATAACTAGATATATATATATATATATATATATATATATATATATATATATATATATATATATATATATATATAGGCCCCAAAACATAAAAGAAATAAAAAGAAAAGGCAGAGGAAAATATATATATAGATGTATATATATATATTTTGGGACATCTCAAACAATTGAATCGATGTGAGTATTTATAGGGTATGGACCGGGCGCTGGCCGCCTCTTTTCGGCGCTGGGCGGGTAAGGGAATCAGATTCCTTCTGTGTCAGACCCACGTGCTGTAATGATGATTATTCCGGCGCGGGCCGGCTTATTCCGGCCTAGACCGGAAAAACAAAATTTCTTCTTCACAGATATTCGGTAAAACGGCCATAACTTGAGTTGTAAACCTCCGATTGATGTAATTTGAAATGCGTTGGAAAGCTCATATGAAGATTTAAAACTCTCATGAAGAATTCTTCCCAGAAAATGCCTTTAAGTTGGGTCAAATGTCCGTCGAAGATATGTTACGGTAGAAGCATTTAGACAATTGATCCTGCTTTGAACTCGTAAGCTTATGACATCTTCTTCTACCCTCAAATCCATCTTTTAGGGCTCAAACATGTCGTCACTCGGTTCTCGATCAACCTAAAATCCTGCAATAAATCACCAAAATACCAAGCGTAAATCCGACACGACACTCCGGTTACTAAACCGGTACAAAACCTAGTAAAAACACGATATTTGAAAGGTTATAACGTTAGGCCAAGGTAATTTCGGTTAATCGAAAAGGATATTTTGGGAACTGGAGAAAAAGAAGTACGAGTGAACCTAATCAACTTCAGCTACCACCTCATCTTTACCATACAAACCATCCAAAATCCTTTTTGATCACTTTTAACACTTTGGGAACCATAGGATACTACATACTCGAACTCATTGCCAAAATCGACTATGTTTCAAGCGTCATGAGGTGAGATCGAATACATTAGCACCTATCTAACTATCCCAACTCTAACATCATAAAAATAACTTTTGAATTCATCTCTTTGATTCCAACCCTTTATTTCTATATACATCCAAATTTTTATTAATTGGGAACTTCTCAAATTATTTTGAACTTTTTTTTTTCTCTTTTTTCTTTTTTTTTTCCTTTTTCTTTTTTTTTTTCTTTCTTTTTGGCCCAAAAGCTCCTCCTCTCCTTATAGCTCAAAACCGAGAAACAACAACCCAACTAGAAACATCATTTCCCCCACCCCACACTTGTTTTAGCAAATGTGGTTCAACAAAAGACTAAGTCCACTCGTAGGGTTAAAATGAAGGAAATGTGACCATAATTAAGGCTCAAGGGTAGGTTTCTGACTAAGTAACAAAACGGCTATAAAGCGAATTGTGGTCAGACCATTCTATCAAGGTTGAGAGGGGCTACGAAGGTCAAATGTTCAGGTTAAGGCTTATTTGGCTATGGTAGGGTCAAAGAGACGCCATGACCATCATCCCTAACTTCGATTCCAAACATCTTTCTATTTCGCTCGAAAGGATATCAAGCCTAAGTTCTAGTTGCTATAAAAGTATGCTTACATGATATCATACAAAAGTTGCATGTTAACAAAATATTGAGATTATACGTTCATAAGGAGTTCATGTTATACAAATAAATTTAGGGTTACAATGCACTTTACGGTTCAAATTGGTTAGACATATCAAATTGATCATTACATCTTCAAATCCATGAAATATATACCTTATACAGATTATTTTAATCAACTAAATAATGCTCGAAAAAGATCAAAAACTAAGGGTTTAAACACTTACTGCCATTGCTAAACCAACCACGTCTCTACCCCCACTTACGATTTTTCATTATCCCCAGAGATGAGAGAAAGACTTAGCTTATAGACTGGCGTAGAAGGTGCTATCGAATCCCGTAATGTGACCATGAGAAAGCACGACTCGAATCCCTATACAAAAACAACCAAAACAAAGCAAACACGGACATGGTCCTCGTGCCAAAGTATGCAATAGGGATATGGGAATAATAAGAAAATGGCCATGTCACGTCAGAAAATTCGGTAGGCAATATATAGCACATGCATAAGACATCAATTCATAGTCACTATTCCTAGATTCCTTTTTATTACACAAAGGGAATACTCACCACTATACTACACACAGTTTTATTAAGGCGGGGTTGCCTCCCCCCAAGCGCCTTTGTTTTACGTCATTGGCTCGACCAGGAATTTGAAACCGACTAGATCATAAAATGAAATGTGGACAAAGTAGTATCGTGAGTCTTTTATACCCCGTTCCTCAAGGGTTCTTTCAAAATGTTCCAACAACCTAAGTCCAAGAAATGATGCATTTGAATTTTCTCTTTTTTCTTCATCGGGATTTTCGGATAACCACCTAATCGTTCCCTTTGTAATGACATTCAAACATTCATCCTGAGACTTGGTTGTGATTTGTGTTCATCTTTCATTATGATCATTCTTTCCATAGATTCTACATTTCATTAAGACTAGTCTTATCCAAATTATTATTATTATTATTTAACGGGCTGCCTCCCGGTAGCGCTTTTGTTTAACATCGTTTGCTCGACAGGGTGACTCTAAACAGACTCAATCAACCAAAATCCGAACTCAAGAAGATCAATAGCTTAAGAAAAATTAACAATGCGAGAACCATTGAAATTGTATTGTCTAGAAACGCACTCTTTTAATTCTCGATGTCACCTCCTCCTGTACCAGAGAATCTTACATTATCACCGTCGAACCATCTTCTTTACTATTCCATAAAGTTCATCCATCCGGGAGTACACAACCTGGA
The DNA here is from genome assembly GCA_026214975.1 of Gentiana macrophylla. Taxonomy (NCBI): domain Eukaryota; kingdom Viridiplantae; phylum Streptophyta; class Magnoliopsida; order Gentianales; family Gentianaceae; genus Gentiana; species Gentiana macrophylla. The sequence goes on along the minus strand of CM047809.1, from coordinate 89,785,159 downwards.
CCGCAGAAAATTCATCCTCACAGAGTGGGACGAATGTAGTAATCCGGGACCGTTATATTAAACACTACCAACTCTCCCGGTGGCTTTACTAAAGATGGCCAATCAATCTCCTGCTTCCTCTAACTCTGAAATCTCATTATAGCAAGCCGAATCCTCAACCTTATTCTCAACTCGAACTTCTTCAATGAGCACCTCATCATCCTTAACCACCTCTTTTGCACATGCCTGCTTTTGCCTCTTTCGAACTCCATTATTTCAATCAATTGCACCACCCTCTCTTGAAGATTTCTTATGGCGAGTCAAGATTTATCTTGAACTCTTGCATGTCCAAATCGCTCTTGCAAGATCTCGGTCCAATCGCTCTAGTTGCTCCATTTGACTGTCGGTGAAGTCTTTCGTGGCATGGGGAAAACCGATCATACCGACTTTGATTCATCGGAGGTGAGTAGCGATCCCTCTTGCCATTCCAGACGCCGATCGGTGGCTGAATCAGGTAAAGCTATCAACGCATTGAGTATGAACACCGTAATTCGATAAGCACTAGTAGGTTCAAGAACCTCATAATATTGTGGCTCATAACTCGAATAACCATAATTTCGATCCTGGCACGCACTAGGGCACGCGATAATCCCATGAACCTTGGTTATTCTCGTTGATGATATCGAGGTTGAGGCACGAATCGTTGTTGATAACATTGTGCGAGATGCCTGAGGTAGGTTGGAGTATTGTTGTTCATGTGAGTAGTATTGATTGAAAAATCCATCCATTTAAGCTCAATGCAAGATCTTCGTAAAACAACAAGAAAACAATAAAATTTTTCTTTTTTTCGTTTTTTTTTTTTTCTGATACACACACACTAAATCTAAATAAAACGAAGAAAATAAAAACCTAGGCCCAAGCCTTGGTTCACTTACAAGATATCACAACAATATCACACATTTCCCGGCAACGGCGCGCAATTTTGATGAGCTAAATTTACCCCACAAAAATACAATTTATAAAGACTATAATGTGGGTAAACTAACTCTCTAACTGGCAGAGTACCAGGTCGATTGTTAGGATAGCTACAGGAGTACGAGGTCGATCCCAAGAGAAATGTGGTTGTGAGTACCAAAGCGAACGTGGTTCTTTGTCTAGGCGATCAAAGTTGTGGTGGAGATTATTATACTAATGCAAAAAGTAAAGTTTAACTAACAAGATTAAAAAGCATAGCCAAACTATGATCCAACAGGTTACCCCCTCAGGAATGACTTGACAAGGAGTTTGTTTTAACTGATTCAGTTTATATGACATTCATGGGTGTCAACTCTTTATTCTTGCGTTAAGGTCTGAACAACTCTCACTTAACCCCCATACTAGGCTTATTAACCCTCCCTTTAGAGAGCTAACTTACCTAATAAGGTTGACCAGAATAAAAAGCCGCTGAAAACCTCAAATAAGCATAGTCCTAACGTGTCACTTAGGTTGTCAATCTAACTATTAAGGCTATGTTTTAGTGATTCTAATACCTGTTTCCACATCTCATAGCAGTGAACAAGGTTGTCAATCTCATTCAAAGCTATGTAAATGATCAAAACAAGTTTTAGAACATGAGTTTATCATACGAGTGGTTAATTAAGCGCTACACAACTCCATCTCGTTTCCCAAGGGTTGATTTCACCCGTTTTCACATAATTTGGCTATGAAACGAGATTAGCTACTCATATATATATATATATATATATATATATATATATATATATATATATATATAAATACATAAGCATATATATAGATATATGTATATAGATATATATATAAGTACATAAGTATATAGATATATATAGATAATGAAAGAAACGAAACAAGAAAGAACAAAAGGAAAACGATATTATAACGAAACTATTCAAATTATTACAACTATATAACTAGATATATATATATATAGGCCCCAAAACATAAAAGAAATAAAAAGAAAAAGGCAGAGGAAAATATATATATATATAGATGTATATATATATTTTGGGACATCTGAAACAATTGGATCGAGGTGAGTATTTATAGGGTGACGGACCGGGCGCGGGCCGCCTTTTTCTCAGCGCGGGCGGGTAAGGGAATCAGATTCCATCGTGTCGAGACCCACGTCTTTGTAATGATGATTATTCCGGCGCGGGCCGGCTTATTCCGGCCTAGACCGGAAAAACAAAATTTCTTCTTCACAGATATTCGGTAAAATGGCCATAACTTGAGTTGTAAACCTCCGGTTGACGTAATTTGAAATGCGTTGGAAAGCTCATTTGAAGATTTAAAACTCTCATGAAGAATTCTTCCCCAGAAAATGCCTTTAAGTTGGGTCAAATGTCCGTCGAAGATATGTTACGGTAGAAGCATTTAGGACAATTGATCCTGTTTGAACTCGTAAGCTTATGACATCTTCTTCTACCCCTCGAAATCCATCTTTTAGGGCTCAAAACATGTCGTCACTTGGTATCTCGATCAACCTAAAATCCTGCAATAAATCACCAAAATACCAAGCGTAAATCCGACACGACACTCCGGTTACTAAACCGGTACAAAACCTAGTAAAAACACGATATTTTACATGATAACTACTATTTATACATTTAGATGAAACTTAGGAATTAATGACTTGATTTGATATAAAAGTGCTCAAAACGGTATCATAAGTGGGGTAAATTGTTATCATAATCAGGGTGAATTTTTCCCTCATCACTCTACAGGTCTAACTCAGTCAAATTCAATAAGTTTGAAAGACAGACAACTAAGCTCGCAGGTCGGACTCAGTCAAATTCAATAAGTCTGCAGGACAGACAACTGAGCTATGTAAGTTGGACTCAGTCGAATTCAATAAGTCTGCAGGACAGACAAACTAAGCTCTAAAGGTCGGACTCATCCAAATTCATCAAGTCTGGATGGATAACCGATCTCCATGGAGTCGAGACTCGGTCAAATTCAATAAGTCTCAGAGCAGACAAAGCCGAGCACCGCAGTCGGACTCAACCAAATTCATCAAGTATGCAGACATACATGGCTGAAGCTCCGCAGTCGGACTCACCAAATTCAATAAGTATGTAAAGCGCGATAAATCGTGAGCCAGAGGTCGGACTCAATTAAATTCAATAAAGTCAAGCAAGATGCATAACCGAGCTCAGCAAGTCGGACTCAGTCAAATTCAATAAGTCTGTAGAACAGACAAATTAATCTCCGCATGTCGGACTCAGCCAAATTCATCAAGTCGGCAGGATAGACAACTTAGTCAAATTCAATAAGTCTGCAGGACAGACAAACTGAGCTCCGCAGGTCGGACTCAGCCAAATTCATCAAGTATGCAGGACAGACAACTGAGTTCCACAGATCGGAATTAGTCAAATTCAATAAGTCTACAGGAAAAACAAACTGAGCTCTGCAGGTCGGACTCAGCCAAATTCATCAAGTCTGCAGGATAGACAATTGAGCTCCGCATGTCGAACTCAGACAAATTCAATAAGTCTGCAGGACAGACAAACTGAGCTCCAAGGGTCGGACTCAGCCAAATTTACTAAGTCTTCCAGATAGACAACTGAGCTCCGCATGTCAGTCTCAGTCAAATTCAATAAGTCTGTAGGACAAACTCCAAAAATTGAGCTCCGCAGGTCGGACTCAGCCAAAATTACTAAGTCTGCAGGATAGTCAACTGAGCTCTGTAGGTCAGACTTAGTCAAATTCAATAAGTCTATAGGACATACTTCTAAACTTGAGCTCCGCATGTCAGACTCCAAAACATGAGATCCGCAGTTCGGACTCAAGAAGTTTGCTTAAGTCTGCATAACAGACTTTAGATTGAGCTCCGCATGTCAGACTCAATGAAGTCTGTAAGTCAGACTCAAAAAATTAAGTCTGCAGGTCAGACTCAAAAAATTAAGACTTCAGGACAGACTCAAAAAATTAAGTCTGCAGTACAGACTCGAACTGAGCTCTACAAAACAGACTCAGCAAGTTTGCTTCAGCCAAACTTCCTAAGTATGTAGGACATTCATCGAAATTGCAGATTTCTACAGGTAAGATTCAGAGACAAAATTTACACACGCTACTAAGTATGCCATCCAAGAAACTATTAGCAGTGCATGGTATACTGGGGGGGCAATAAACCCCACCGCGGATCAAAGTACTTAAGGTAAGTGCTGAAAATAAAGTTAAGGCAAGAGAACTTAACAAAATATTGCATATATTATAAAAACAATGTACATGTAAAATTTTTGAAACTTTTCAAAGCAAAAGTATAAGCTCAAAAACCTAAGAAGAATTAGGGGCTGAGTTCTGCCCAGACTCTGTAGAAGGAGTAAGATTTTCCACAGAAGCATTGGCCTAGGGCAACTCGGTAGAAGCAATTGAAGCAGAAGCAGCAACCGAAGAAGGCACTGAACAAAGAGCTGCAGCACAGTTGGAAGAATACTTAGACACAATGTCTATTCTTTCCTAGAACCCCTCAAACGAGCTTCATATGCCGTACCCATGTCAGGTTTATACTAAGCCTTATGAAGAAGACCTACAATGCTAAGGTCGGCCAATTGTGCCCTAGCCTCATCAATTCCTAATGTGTAAGCATAATCCCACATCAACGCCAGTAAAGTCCTCATAGCTCGGGAGAGCTCCGCAGATGCCTGTTGAAATAGTGTCCTAAACCCAATCGGGTCGGATCATTTCTACTATTTCTTTATGTTTGTACATATGATAAATGGCTTTTTGTTATTATATATTTGTTCGTTTAATGAACCAATTATGATATTGTAAATATATGATAACGTCCCTAGTGTCAAAAAATGTTAAAGAGAAATCATAATGGTGATTATAGTTGATGAGATCTCGACTCACTTTAAAAGGTTTGATACATAAATGTCTCTAGTCGTATGTGCTATTAAATGGGACATTAATAGTACGATTAGACTAGAACGTATTAGATGTCTTCTATCTTACTGAAGATAGGGATATATCTCGTCTGTCAAAGTGTAGGGACACTAGCTTGGATTGTACGTGGGCGTGTATTAAAGAATGCTTACGTTAGACTGGCCCACTTACTTTAGTAAGTGTCGCACTATGTGGCGGTTGTGTAATTATCCTGAGACCGGAGTCTTCAGGACATCACGGTGTGGATTGTCAAGCTTTGACACTATTGAGGTTCCCCTAGCCATGGGGCGATCATGCGGTAGTGATTGGGTGTGATACTGAAGCATGCGTAGGATTCATGTTGTTCGTCCGGAAATCGCGTATCCTATGAATAAGAGTAAATATCCGAAAGTGTCTTCTTATAAGGATTGTCTTACTCTCGTGAATCTTTGCAAAGTGGGTGTAAATGAGTTACTTCGATAGAGCATGATATCTTGATTATAAGATACGGTCGTTAATATATTGACACTCGAGATACGACCGTAAGGATATTGTAACAGAGATATGATTATATTTACACGGTAACCGTTACACATGAAATGTAGTAGTCTTGCATTTGACTCTTCCGATGATTGGGGGTCATGGCGTGTTGCTAGACGCTATCCATGATCGTTAGGTATGAATGGTATTTTAGTAAATGCACTTTGTGCCTACGGCCAACATATTCAAAATCCTATCGGGTCACACACATATGAACATCTAGCCGGATTAAAATGCGGTTATAGCAATAACCAATTAAGAAAAGTTTTATCTCGACTATAAAATGTTATAGTGATAAATTAATATTTGTCGTATTTATTTATTATGAATAAATATAATGCAAGATTTTAATTATGTTGATTATATATATATATATATATATATATATATATGGGTCGAAATATGTATGTATATATGATATACATGTATTTTGTGAATTAATTAATCATATTATTATATTATTTAATTAAGAATATTCCGGAAGCCATTTATTGGCTATATGGGGCGCATGCCTTGTGTATATGATACATATGGATTTTACAAATTAATTAATAGTATTACCATTAGATATAAATATATATAGATTTGCACACATGTGTAAATTGATTTATGGTAATACATTAAAGATATATTTAATATTAGATATTGGCAATATATATATCTTGGAAATATTTAATATAAGATAATGAGTATTTAATGAGATAAATCTAGAATATCTATTCTCTTTATTTTAATAGTAAAAGGTTTTCTTTCTCTCCACTCCACTCAAAACTCTTCTCTAAGGCAATAAAAGGGCTATGGGGTGCCACCTTCATCTATATAAGGTGAGGGATGTCCAACTCTTTTACACATCAATTGCAAGAGAAATGTTTTACTAAAAAATATTAGAGAGTCTTCTTGAGAGTTTGAGAGAGAAAAGGTATGTCTAGCAACCGAGTTTTTCTGGTAGCAATCCAATGGTGGATTCCGGTGGGTTGTTCGTGTGGACTAGCGGTAGAGGCCGAACGCGTGAGCGGCTCCATGCACCACTACTCGTTCGTAGACGACAAAGCTTCGATTTTTTAGATCGTCCAATGTAACTTTCTCATTTACTTCTTTTATGCTTGCTGCTTAAACGAAGTCGATCCTGATAAAAAAAGAAATTAAATTTTAAATCCCGCTGCATTCCCGCGTAGATTTCCTAACAGTGGTATCAAAGCGGTGTTCGAGCATAAGTAATAAGCATGTTAATTTGCGTAGTAATTAAATAATAGATGTATGATTTAAATTCGCAGAACAAAGAACAAACAAAATAAAATTAAAAAAAGGGGCCGCTTGGCAAGCGAAATTTTGCTTCAGATTGCGGCCCGGCTTGAAAACGCCGTTGCCTTATGGTGGTTGGCGTCGGCTGGTAGCTCTTGGTGGACCCCGAAGATTTTGTTTTGTTGTTTTGTGAATTTTCATGGTACATTGATATATCTTTGTTTAGTTAATGTCATTTTAATTTATCCAATGATTCAAATAGTTTGGACAATTGGATACCACTTGGCACTATGATTAAGCTAGGCCTTTTTGAATTTTTGTTTGGAATAGGCCTAGGCTCTTTTTCAAAATTTTGATTTTGGAAAGAGCCTAGGTTGGTGCCTTTGGTTTTAGAAACCAAAGGCATCCCTTTGATTATGAATCAAAAGGAAAGAAACAAAATAGACTTAATTTTAATTTTGATTTATTTTGGAATTGTTCTAATTAATTATATTTAAAATTAAATCATTTAAAATTAACCGTTACTTTTATTTCGATTAAAATTATTTAATTAATTAAATGTTAATTAGTTAATTGATTAAATGGTTAATTTATTTAATTGATTAAACATTAATCGATTAATTAAGACGCAAGTTGGTAACTTTAAAATTTTATCTTTTTCATAAGATTTTTTATTGTATGAATTAGATGTGAAGATATAATATGATTATGGACCTTGATTGATCATGGACTCGACCAATAGAATAGATGTGAATGTTTTAACTTTTCATTTGGTTTAAAATTTGTCCTAGGCCGTTATGAAGAACGTGACCTAGTTTATTTTTTGCATTATCCCATTCTCGTTAGCCCCCCATGTGCGGCGGGTGTATTTATTTTATTAGATAGCATTTTATGTAACAAAAATGGAGCAGAAGATGGAGGCCAAAAAAAGAAAACATATAGATTCTATTGGCGGTTGCAGCTACCCTTAGTGCACGGTTTCGTCAGTTTGTATTTGAAACCGCACTTAGGAAAAGTCCATGATCATACCGGTTATTTTACGCATTTATTTATTTTATATGATACGATAGATGCATGACTAGACATGATCTAGATGAATGCGTAGGATGTATATATATAGACATAGATATATTTGATGAGACCGTTATTAAAATTAATTAAGTGAATTAATTTATAAATGCTCCCACAACAAAAATTAAGTCGGAATTGACTCCCAATATTATAATGACGGGAAAGAGCTCTTGTTCGGATCCAATCTATCAGCCACAACTGAGGGTAGATCTACCTCGAGTATATCGTTATTATTGAGATATGACCGTAAGTGATCTCACGAATATTGGGTTATAACTTGACTAAGATTTATTCGACCATCAGCCACAGTAGTGGTCGGGTAATTTTTAGAGATAAGAGTTGGCCACCACATTGTGATGTGTATTGTCAAAGATTTGACTGGTCAACAACCAAGAGTCACATAGTGATGTGATTGGTGAAGTGTCACATACTCATCGAATTATTTCGGCTCACCAGCCACAGCAGGGAATCGACGTAACTAGGTGGGATCTTGGCCACTAAAGAATTTTGGAAAATTTTATTGAAATTCATTTGGGAGTAGTTGACTAGTGGGAGCAAAATCATAAACCAAAAGACCATTTTTGATTTCGCATATATAAACAACAAAACACTATTTTTATCTTTATTTTAATGTTGTAGTTTTTAGCGAACTTTTAATTTCTATGTTTTTATTCTCGATTGTTAAAACCAAATTAATGACTGTTACCTTTTGAGAAAAGTTCTCAAATGAGGTTAAGTAATTTTAATCTTTTTAAAATTAAGCAATGACACGAGCAACTACGTCATAGTAGATAAAGACGGGAAGACTACATATTTGATTGAGCGCTCTAAGACTTTAATTATTAATCAAAACGGAAGCTCATGATATGATTAAGACACTTGAAAGGAGTTTCAATTAATTAATCATAAATTGTATACGACGATGTCCAATGGGTCATTCTGCCATACGATGATATCGATAATTAATTCAAACATTAGATGTGTTGAATGCGAATGACCACAACGAATTTTGGAAAGGTTGTTTTCAAAATTGTGATATTTAAGTATCGACTTAATTCTTTAATCATTGCTTGAAGGTTAATTAAATAGTTCATGTTTTGAATATGATTCAAAAGGTTAAATAAACTATCTAATAAACTTTGGATTTTCTTTATGAAAAGAAATTAAAGACATAGACCTTGTGATCTTTCTTAAGTCTTACGAAGGCATAGCTAGGAAATATTACAAGTGCTTAAGTGATTAAAAGGGAAAGTTAGGGCATGTGCTTAAATAGAGAACTTACAGAAGTCTCTATTATAAGCAAGTAAGTTGAGGTGAATCTATCTAAGCTCAAGTCGATTCTAAGGTACATGATATTTTACGAGTATGATTGAATCAGAAATATTAAATACAGAATATCCTAAGATATGGAAAGTGAAGCAAACGTTGCAACATTTGCCATATTGTGTTCTGAGTCTAGTAAACTGATTGTGGAACTAAATAAACGTTAGTGTTCCAGTTCTTATGAAGAACATGACTTTCAGTTATCCGTTATGATTCAATGGACAAATTCAATTGTAAGGAATAAACGTTATTCCGATAAAGTTGAATAGTCATCGAATTTAACATACTGGATTAATGTCACTATATAGTCGATATAGATGATGATGTCTCAACCAAATATTTGTATGGTCATTATCCTTGATATTTTGTGGTTGTTACAGACATAGTCTTTGTGGAAGAAAGAAAACGTGTAATCAAATGTCATTCGATGATGAATCATCACAGGTAATACGTATCTTTTCTAAAGATGACTAAAATACCCTTTTATGAAAAGGTTATAGACTCTAGAAAATTACCTAAGGCCTAAACATACTGATGTTTGTTGGCTTATGACAATTAATGTCACAAGTGATATCATTGGTTATTACTCTCTTTGATTGTATTAGAAATAGTTGAAAGTGCTTAGTGAAGTACGAAATTCAGAAAGCCCAAAAACTTCAAGCTAGTACGAATATGAGATTGATGAACTACTTAGGAATTAATCTTCAATTGGATTGAAGCAATTAATACCTGAAGGATGTTTCAGAAGTTGTCTGAAAAGGGGAATCAGATTCTCCCCTAAAGGATGCCATTTTGGGATACGCAATTAGATTGTGTTTCTAAAATAAAAACAACATTTTATACGATAAATATGTGACGTAATCCATACGAAGTATCCCTTATCTATTTTGGGGTAGTGTCCTCATTCAAAACATATACTTAACCACGTTCCGAAGAATAAGGTTGAGTGAATTCTGTATCATATATGGAAGGCGGTGACCTCAAATCCATCTTAACCAGTGATTTAAGGTGGTCGTGCTTCTAGCAAGCAAGCAATGTCTGAAAGGGTTGAAGCCCAGTATGACCTACGCAACTTTGTCGGATATCTTAGCAAGTACGCTAGATGTTATTTACTTACCCGCGGAGCCAAAGTGTTTGTCTCTAAACATGCTGTCTTCTAGAGGAAGTATTTCTTCCAAGAGAAACAGTGGGAGTAAATGAGCTCTCAAAAGAGTTTGAGAAACACAAAGAGATATTCAACCATTGGAACATGAACAGGCGCCGCATATTGATGAGGTGCAGGACACTGCTCAGTGCACACAAGTATTCTATAAGTCTATAGATAACCACATGCCTCAAGGTCTAATGGTGTGGTCATTTTGAAGAATGAAGATCTGATGACTTATACAGGAATGCTTGAAAGTCAAGATTAAAAGATATGGATCCATGAGTGACAAACGAGTTATGAACCTAGTGTGTCTTACCTGAAGGGAATGTCTCTGAAAGGTGTAGCTTGTCTTTATGAAAGACTGACATGGATGGTGATACGATTACTGGTTAAGCTAAGTTGATGGCTGAAGGCTACGAGGTGTAAACCTTGTAATTGCATTTATGCTACCAGCTATGCTTAAATCTATTTAGATAGTTCGTGTTGTGGCTACGTATCATGGCTATATGATAGTGTTGAAAACGTTGGGCCAATGGCTTGATGTTTATAGACAATAAGGTGATATTTAAGCCTATGAGTTCCACTTATGGACTCAAACAAGTACTCTGTACAAGTTCTTTACTTTGATAATCAAATGAGTTTGATTTGATCAAAAGAAAGAATATGCCTTATGTGCAAAAGGGTTGGTGGGAGTGTTACAGTTTTTCGAGCAAGGAATTGCATATCCTTCTCGGGAATCGACACCCCATGTCACAGTCAATTAATGTTTGGTAGTTCAAGGTCTTTACGAAAGCTCTTGGAAATAGCAGTTCTTGTTTTGGAAATAAGAATCTATAATGATAGATTTGGATACTGCTTAATACTCATAGTTCACCCTTATAGATGAGATGCTAAAAGAGTTTAGCATAGATCATAGCAAGAGATACTGCTAGTCGGTATTCTCGGGATCTATCTACGACAGGACGTCAATCCTGAAGATAAGGTGAAAGATGATACTTATGGAAAGGTTCCTTATGCCAAGGCAGTAGGATCCATCATAAGTGTTGTGAGTTAAACCAGATGTTCACACTACATGAGAAGTCATGAGTAAATGTGAAAGTGATTATGGTAAATGTCGAGAATATCCTTAATAGTGTTAAGGATGGGTTCCTAGTTTATTGAAACTTGGAATCGAATAAAGGTAGATATACAGATGTATACCATGAGTCTTATGAAGTTAGTGGGAGCAATAGTCTGGGTTTGCAATCACTTTAATCAAGTGATACAATGAGCTAAAAATGTTCTCAGCAAGAGATCACTCTAAGTTCTACAACTAAGCCAAAACACAGTAGTGCCTTAAAGGCGCAGCGGGAGCAGTGCATGGATCTAAAAGGTTCATTCATGAACCTTGTATGGTTCTTCCACCTTTACTGTATAAGTTGATATAGTAACTGGATTCATTGCTTGAAGTGAGGACTAGGGTCTCGTCAGAGATTCATGTGTGTGTTGAGGCGGTTCCTTTTGACTTGATCATTTGGAGCATGATATGAAGATAGTCTTAGTCCCCACGGATAGTGATACGTTCACGCTTAGGGTTGGTTGCGAGTATTGCATGAGATTCTTGTGTTTCAACTTGGTCTCGTGTATGAGTGATTAGGTTTAGGCCAAGTGGGAGATTGTTGAAATAGTGTCCTAAAACCAATTGGGTTAGACCGGATCCGACCGGGTCGGATCATTTCTACTATTTCTTTATGTTTGTACGTATGATAAAGGGCTTTCAATTATTATATATTTGTTCATTTAACGAACCAATTATGATATTGTAAATATATGATAACGTCCCTAGTGTCAAACTGTGAAAGAGAAATCATAATGGTGATTATGGTTGATGAGATCTCGACTCACTTTAAAAGGTTTGATACTTAAATGTCTCTAGTCGTATGTGCTATTAAATAGGACATTAATAGTACGATTAGACTAGCACGTATTAGATGTCTTCTATCTTATTGAAGATAGAGATAGATCACGTCTATCAAAGTGTAGGGACACTTGGACTGTACGCGGACGTGTATTAGAGAATGCATACGTTAGACTGACTCACTTACTTTATTAAGTGTCGCACTATGTGGCGGTTGTGTAATTTTCCTGAGACCAAAGTCTTCATGACATCACGGTGTGGATTGTCGTGCTTTGACACTATTGAGGTTTCTCGTAGCCATGGGGCGATCATGCAGTAGTGATTGGGTGTGATACTAAAGCATGCGTAGGATTCATGTTGTTCGTCAGGAAATCGCGTATCCTATGAATGAGAGTAAATATCCGAAAGGGTCTTTTTATAAGGATTTTCTTACTCTCGTGAATCTTTGCAAAGTGAGAGTAAATAAGTTATTTCGAGAGAGCATGATATCTTGATTATAAGATACGGTCGTTAATGTATTGACACTCGAGATACGACCGTATGGATATTGTAACAGCGATATGATTCTATTTACACGGTAACCATTTCACATGAAATATAGAAGTCATTGCATTTGACTCTTTCGATGATCGGGAGTCATGGCGTGTACATGTATGGGTTGAAATATATATGTATATATGATATACATTTATTTTGCGAATTAATTAATTATAGTACTATATTAATTATTTAAGAATATTCTGGAAGCCACTTATTAGCTATATGAGAAGCATGCCTTGTGTATATAATACACATGGATTTTTCAAATTAATAGTATTATCATTAGATATTAATGAATATAGATTTGCACGCATGTGTAAATTAATTTATGGTAATACATTAAAGATATATTCAATATTAGACATTGATAATATATATCTTGGAAATGTTTAATATAAGATATTGAGTATTTAATGAGATAAATCTAGAATATCTATTTTCCTTATTTTACTAGTAAAAGGTTTTCTTTCTCCCCACTCCACTCAAGACTCTTCTCCAAGGCAATAAAGGGGCTATGGGGCGCCACCTTCATCTATATAATAGGTGAGGGGTGTCTAACTCTTTTACACATCAATTGCAAGAGAAATGTTTTACTAGAAAATATTATAGAGTCTTCTTGAGAGTTTGAGAGAGAGAAAATGTCGGTCTAGCAACGGAGTTTTTCTGGTAGCAATCTAATGGCGGATTCCGGCGGGTTGTTCGTGTGGAATAGCGGTAGAGGCCGAAATCTTGGGCAGCTCCGTGCACCACTACTCCTTCGTAGACGACAAAGCTTCGATCTTTTAGATCGTCCAATGTAACTTTCTCATTTACTTCTTTTATGCTTGTTGCTTAAACGATGTCGAGCCTAGTAAAAAGGAAGTTGAATTTTAAATTTCACTACGCTCCCGCGTAGATTTCCTAACAAAGCCTTATAGTCCCGAGTTGCTCAATCGATTTGGCCCGAAACAACAGCTTCCAACGAGGTCTTCTCAACTCGGAGTCTCTCAATGGTATTCTCCAGCTCAGTTTTCTCCTCCAAACGTTTGTCCTCGGTTTCCTTGAGACTTGCACTATATTTGGCTCCCAAAGCCGTCAGTTCGGCTACAGAGGCCTGAAGCTGCCCTTTAAGACCTTTAATCTCCTCATCCTCGGACTTGAGCTTTTGCCTATGCTCAGAAGCCTTTTCCTCCTGTTCGGAGTTCTTCTTTAACTTCTCCTTGCTGGTCGAAGATGCAGTAAGCCTTGCAAAGGCCTCATGGCCAACAATGACCCCTGCACAACAAGTTATCAAACACACGTTCTCGAAAACCGTTCCACTTCAGACGACGTGGGCAGAAACTTCTCGAATCCCGGATCATTTATGATAGCGTCATAACAGTAACTCTTCCACCTAGCAAAACGAGTCATTTTAAATTCTACAAGTCTAGATGACAATGACAAAGCAGCACCTCTAACATATCCGACCTCACAACGACTAGTTCAGCAAGATCAGGGAGCTTATGATGAGGGTAGAACTAGTCCTCGCCACGTGTCATCATCTCATTGATCAATCAATAAGTGAAGACACAGAAGTATAACATTAAGGGCCAGGAGCCCCACTTCATGCCTATGGGCAGATCTGAACCCGAGGTGGGAGATCGGCCTGGCTCACTCCTTAGACCACCGCTTGGTCGGTTAGGTCATCGCGAGTTGGGGTCGGTCTTGGTATAGGCCGGTGCCGGGTCCAGTTCGGTTCGATGCTGAGTCGGCCAGAGCTCCCTTTATCTGATGTATAACCCACATGCTTATAATAAAGGATAATTATCGGAAGATCCTAAGGATTATTCTCCATTAGGATTCTAATCCTATTATATAAATATATCTGTGTTTATCTCCTAAAATCATGGGATTGACACGAAAAGAATCCACAATACTTAGGGAACAAGGAAACTAGACGAGATGTCATCTATATAAACAATCTCGAGGAACTACGAGAGACTTGATTCTTGACTGATACACAGGATACGTAGGCAACTTGAGATTCAATATCCAAGGCGCGGTCTAAAAATCACAAACACCACCCCCTTTTTACATTGTGTTCTTGGGGCATATTCTTGGATTAATTGTCACTAGGGTAAATATGGTCGGATATATATACAGACGATTTCAAAGATCGTCATTAAATGCTCTCTTGTAATTAAAAGTATATATATATATATATATATATATATATATATATATATATATATATATATATATATATATATATATATATATTAGTAGCATTTTTGTGGCAAAAATATTTTCCTTGTAATAAATGACCCTTGAAACACACACTGGTGGCCTACGTAGTCGGGAGCTACAATGAAAGTGCAACCCGCAATTACAACACTGCCTCCTTCATAATTAATGATCAAGAAGTCTTGTGATATTTTGTTGTGGTCATTTTATTATGTGCTGCTAAAAAAAATTATCTCCTTAACAGATTAGATTCACTATCTTCTTTACATCATATTTGTTGATTGTTGTGGCAAAGGGATAACAATATTCTTTTTTGTAAATTATATATCACTGCGTTGTTCCTCCATTAGTACAAGTACCGCCAACTCCCTTGTATACTAAAGTTTCGTGAAATTTGAGTAAATTAATCCAATGGAACCTCCTTCATTCCCGGAGAAAATGACAGAATCCATAGACAGTACTTGTCAACCTCCGGGATCATCATTTTTCCCTACTTCCGATCCATATTCCGACGGCACCACCACCGCCGGTGCTGAAATCATGGGATTTCCACTCACTACTTTGGGGGTCTCCCCCCACAATATCCTGAACTCCACCGCCAACCCATATCTTGTCGAATCCATTAATCCTCCTGATACCCGAAATATTTCAACGTATTTCCAAGAACCCATCTTGATTGAAGAGATAAATCAAGTGCCCATAATGTTTGATCAACAGTTTCCAACACAAATTAATAACCTGCAAGAGGGAATGTATGATGAACAGGGGGTATTCCATTTACTTTTGGCATACGCAGAAGCAATAGAAATGGATCAAGAAGATCTAGCAGGGGTAATGGTCAAACGGATCGGCGAGAAAGTAAGCCCCGCCGGAGACACTACGGTACAACGTTTAATGTATTATATGTTCCAAAACCTGCCGGAGGACAACAAGCAATCACAATCAGATCACTACCTTAAACAAGAGGCAGCCAGGAACTTCTATCCAGCTTTTAAAGCTTTTTACACAATTTTTCCTAATGGGAAATTGGCTCATTTTGCAGCTAATTCCGCCATTTTCGCTTCCTTAACAAATGATATAAAGATTTTACGTATATTTGACTTTGACATTGGTGAAGGAATTCAATGGGCGTCTCTAATGGAAGCTCTTGGTCGTCAGCCTAGAGAAGTTGTGGTGACTGCCATCAAATTAAGAGAAGATGACGCTAATAATTATCTCACTATGTGGAAATTCGAAGACACAAAAAGACGGTTGTGCGATTTTGCAGCATCTTGTGGGCTTATTCTTAAAGTTGAACAAATGCAGTTAACTGATCTTGTGTCTGAAGATCACATGAATGAAAAACTTGTGGGTGAGTTTTTTGCTTTCAATGCAATGCTTAAGTTGCCACACATGGGGAGAGAAAGGAGTCGAAAATCGGTTTTCGAATTCTTTAAAGCAGCAAACAATTTCTTGCAGAATGCAGCATCTCAAAATCAAAGAGGTGTAATAATCTTTGGTGATGGAGATGCTTTTGAAAAGTTTAGAAACGTTAACAGTAACAGTTACAGTTCATTCTTGGATATGAACATGATGCATTACCAAACATTGTTAGAGTCAATATATTATAATTTTCCACCAAATCTTGGAGAAGCTAGAACTTGCATGGAGTGTCTTTTTGTCGCACCCTTTGTCTCTTGTAATGCGTGGGAGAAGTCATGGGAAGAGGCCAAACACGATTATGATCATTTTCAAGATTTAAGATTTTGTTTTAAAGGGTTGAAAATTAGCCAAGAAAATTTAATGGAGGCCAAGGAAATTGTAAAAGAAGGAGAGAGCCTTTATGGAGTGAGAATTGAAGGTGATGAGAGCAATGAAATGGTCATGGATTGGAGGGGAATCCCATTGCTAAGGGTTTCTTGCTGGAGAAGTTGAATGATAAGGACGGATTAATTCAAAAATATTGATGATGATGCACAGCGGTTGTGTTGTATCGCGAATGCAAGACAACTGGTTTGTGCCATACCGAGCGATACATCATATTTTTACATCATTGATTATAGTAGAGTAATGATAGAGGCACAATATGTGAGACACAATGGTTGACACAACAATCATCTGTAGATTATACTAGTCTTCATCTTGATCCTCGATCATACACTATGATGACCAAGTGCGGATGATGATTATCATCAATCATTATGCCTCATGGTTGTGTCCATATCATTGATCAATTGGTATTATATCATAATTAATGGTAAACATATGTGTTGCGTCACTCGTTGGACGTGGCAAACCGATGTGCCCTTATCATTTCTCTTAATTCAAGACGCCCATGAGAGCTTTTCAGTGTTGGGTATGTTACGTCACAATAAAATAACACAATATATTTTAAATCATCGATTACGATTTAAAACTCATTAAAAGATGAGGGTGACATCATAATCAATGATGTAAAATATGTTGTGTTTAATTTGTTGCCTTTATTTTGTTGTCGAGCAGAATTTTTCTTCAATTTTGTAGTTATATATAATATATTTTTGTAATTATTAAGGACTGTATATGTTTGTAATTATTTGATCATTATGGATCTATATAAACTGCAGATCTATACAATGATCAACTAAATATAAGACTATATTGTGACTTAATTACTATTAGTTAAATCGGTTTTTTTTTTTTTTTGACGTATTGTTAGTGACAAAGTATACATTAAAGATTTGGGTTTAGGAGATCATATGGACATGTGATATGACATACCTTATCCGATCTACGCCGGCTAGAAGATAATATATTCTTTAGGTCAAAATGTTGACCATATTCTTTGGCACACAATCAACTAGTCAATTCTATGATTATATTATATAAACGATCGCAGACGATTCTACCATTAACGATATCTACACTAATATTTCGATCAGGTGTACTGTTGTAACATCCCGACTTTTTAGAAAAGGGCAAAAAAGTCTTTTAACTAAAATTCAGATTTTTCGTTTTATTTAATTAAATGGTTTAAAGTATGTATATTTATATATATATTGAAATCTATATATTTAAAAGGATTTATTGGGATTAATTTGTAATTAGGAGAATTTTGAGGACTTAAATGGTAATAACTCCTTGGGAGTTATTTTCATAATTAAAACTCCCACTTAATTGAGGAGTTATCGTAATTAGTTTTGTTGAAAAGAGCGTCAAACGTTTTTTCGCAAATTAAAAAAAGAAAGAAAACAAATGGATACTTTTGGGCATATCTCCATGACCAGTTAATCCGTTTTGAAATCCGAAAGTACCATTTGGAATCGTGAGAAGGCGAGGATCGTTTGATACGAGAATTTGGGTGCGATTCTCGGGTATGTTGAAGTCGATTTCTGCTGTGAATTCATGAAAAGGATCATGAATTCATGTTCTAGGGTTTTGTTTCGTAGTTCTTTGTTTAGAAGCTTTGATCATCAATTAATTCATGTTAATTGTGATCTTTTAGATCTTGTTTGAGGCCTGTTTAAGTCTTTGCGAGAGATTGGTTTGGGTTGTGGCTTCAATCAAGTAAGAGGCTCTTCATAATGTTTAATTAAAGTTTTATGGTGTTAAGGTTGTGTTTTGGGTATGATTTGTGTTTAGAAATCATGCTAGTTGTTGTTATTGTAATACAAAGTGTTATAGCATGTTTAAGACATGTTTTGATGCTATTTGGATGTATATTTGATGTTTAGACTTGGTTGGGTTTGAGTAGAAATCGATAGAGTCAGAAAACGTGTTTTATGCAATTTTGCTGATTTGGCGCCCACCAAAGATTTTGGCGCCCCAAACTGAACGAGAGAGTTCGATGGCTTTTCGGAATATTTTTGGCGAGCCCAAGGCTTTGGCGCCCCAAACCTGAGCAGAGAGTTTAGAAGAGTCTACGATGCATTTTTGGCGACGCCAAAGGTGTTGGCGCCCCCAACCTTTGTTTAAATGTTATTTTGATTGTTTTAAGCTATGAGATGAGTTCTAAATGTTATATCTTGATTTAATAACAATAAATGAACATGAACAAGCTGGATTAAGCCACGATGCGTTTAGTTCCGGCACCGAATGTACTCTTCAAGGGAGTTGAAGTTCGGGACCGTCGGAAAGGTATGAATGGCTTGTGCTTTTATGGAATTAGTATTCTTCAATGTCTGTATGTGTGCTGTGGATTGTCCTTGTCTAAGGTCTAAGTAAGAGAGTAGTATTTGTGAGGAGCTTACTTGAAAATATTTAGGTGGCTAGTTAACAATTAATAATAAACATACTTGTGTAGTAAAAAGACTAAACATCGTAACACTCTTGGTAAGGCACCTAGCTATATCGCGATGTGTGGGCGGTCGATAAAGTGAATAACTCTGCTTTGGCCTATAAACGGCTAAATGGCAGGGGACTTCGCGAACGTGTGCACCATCGGGCTTTCCCCGTGGCTATCGGTGTGATCAGCGATAGGTTGCAAAGCGATACCCGTGGTGGGTAGCACCATGCGTTGTGCATGAGCGAGTGCCGATGTGACAAAGATAAGTTATGTTAGAAGCGTTTAGTCACGACATGTTGATGGACATGGAGTGAACCCTAGCTCGAGTCGGTCTCAAAAGATAACATAATAATAATTAATGAACCTTTCGTTGTAAGTCTTGATTATACATTAGCTTCTTCCTCTTGCTAAGTACTTTGTACTTACCTCAATTGCATATGTTGTTTTGGTGTGCTTTTGGGGTGAGAAGGCGAGCAGTTAGCCTTGAGCTCGTTGAAGAGTTCAATGACGATTGATGACATTGACGCCATGATGACGTTTTATTCTTACTTTCTATTATAGGTTGTACTAGATTTTGTACCTTTTGTTTTAAAGAACTGTTGTACCTTCTTCTAAAAGAATCTTTGTAAGACAAGTGTTGTATCTTTCTTTTGTAGCATAAATGACGTTGTAAGCTTTATCTCGTTATTGTAAGGTTTTCCTTTCTACCCCTAGTCGGTTTGTATTCTATTCTAGTAGCATTTATGAGTTTACCCGAGCCTTTTGGGCTTCCGTTGCTTTAATCATGATACGACGACGTAGAGGGTGGCGTATAATTTTGGATTTATTTAATGTTATCGCGCGAACGTTCTCTTCCGGATAAGGGCTCGGTATCCGGGGCGGGCGTTCTGATTGGTATCGAGAGAGAAGTGTTCCTTTCTTTTCTAGGTTTCCATCTCTCCATTCCTTAAGACAAGACTTCTTTAGACCACTTAGTAACCATTTCGACTTCCTTGATCTTTCGTGGTGTAGGAACCCGTAGAAGTTTCTTCACTAACCTAAGTTCGTTCTCAAGATAAGGTATCTTGGATCTTTTAGAACCTTTCTAATCTCTCTTGCTCTTGGTGGTAATTTTCGTAAAGCTAATAACCCTTATGCCGTGGTTAGTTTTCACTAGAGCCTAGTGAAGAGTCTTCTTAGGCGAAGGTTAGGTTGAGTTCTAAGCTCACATCTTTTATGTGATGCCTCAAGTTTGTTCCTTCTCGGATCCTTAATAGAATCCCTATCTTCTTTCGACCTTTGGACTTTTCTCTCTTTGCTCTTTTCTTTGAGGATTTAAAGTTTCCTTATTGCGACATTCGATTTAATCATTTCTCCTATTTTTATAAATTGGTGTTATGCAAAAGCGAGTAAACGATTTTATTCATGTTTCTATAAGTCTTGTAATACCCTTTACGGTGTTCCAAAATTCTGTAAATTTTCAGTCACTTAGAAAATTTCATTTTCTACAATTTCTCTTTTGGCATCAACTTAGTTTTCAAGACGGAGTGTTCATAAATTGCTTGACAAGGAGGAGTACTCTGTTCAGAAAATTTTGCAATGTACTCTTACTTATGAATATGTTTTGAATGAGCTAAACCCCTTAAAATGACTTGAATTTTTGATATGTTGTAGATAACTCTCTACCCTGAAAATTTTGTTTTGGAGTCAAGTGCCAATTCTTTCTGGTTTGAGTACAATCTGCAACACAATGCAGATTATAAATTTCTGAAATTTTTGACAGCTTGCTTGTGATCGGCGAAAATAATTATTTTAACCAACTTATACTTTTCCAAGAATTCTGAATTTTGAGTAGCATATGTAAAACCTGCATACCTATAACCTTTATTTTTACCTCATGTTCAAAATCAGTTTGGTT
This sequence comes from Gentiana macrophylla, assembly GCA_026214975.1. Lineage (NCBI taxonomy): Eukaryota > Viridiplantae > Streptophyta > Magnoliopsida > Gentianales > Gentianaceae > Gentiana > Gentiana macrophylla. The sequence continues at coordinate 89,764,194 of CM047809.1, read as the reverse complement.
TGTCCTGTGCAAGTCAACCATTACATGGTTGATTTATGCATATATACTTTTAAAACCATTTAAGTACTTGCTCATGAAAGGCTAGACAACATTCTTTCACCTTGGAAGTTTAGGTGTGGGGTTATAGGTGTTGGGAAGGCTTTGAAGCACAAGACTTTTAACTTAGTGGTTATCCGTAATAAGAAGTTTAGTAGGTAGATATTAAGTGTTGTAGATTTAATACCCTTGTGTGACAAGAAACAATTACATGGTGACTTTCCAATCCCACGTTTTCTTTGATGAAGTGCTCTTTTATAATTATTTGGTTTCCTACATGGATACCCCGATTTCAAATGTTTTCCCATTTATACTATTTGCAATCCATGTTCTAGCTAATTCATCCATGTGAATGGTTTTTTTGAAACTCGGTAACGGTTCTCTCATTGCAATGTTTTGCTTTCCAAATGTATACATACTTGGATGTGTCTTATTTTTATTTTTATGAAGACGTTTTATCGTGTCAAATGTTTGATTTAAGGAAACAAGTTTCTTATCCTTGAACTTTCGAACTAGCAGCGCATATACCTCCCAATGCATCATGTTTGGCCAATTCGGGACAATACACTTTTGCATCCTAGCGTTTACTTCAATGCATCCCTACAAGGTGTTTTAGTGCACATAACTTTTGTTGAAAGACTCAACTCTTTTGTTAGGATTTTATACCATTTTGATAACCGGTCGAAAGATCAAACCTTCTCAAAACACCCATTTTAATTACATATCATTTTGTTTTCGGTAAGAATATGTGAACAACTATTTCTTGCCAAAGTGTCATTTAATAGTCCAGACCTTTTTTTTTTCAAGATACATATATATACATATGTTCAAAAGTCCTGTCATTAATTACTTTCAAAGTCTTGCTTTATTTTTACTTCCTTAAGTAAATTTTTGAATAAGCGAGTAGTCGAACCTCTTTTACGTCTCATGCATGCATTTTAAAGTTATGTTTTGATAAAGAATTTTAGCCTGCAACTTACTTTGTTAAGAGTATTCCTTGACAAAATTTTGCTACAAGTGTTAAGTTGTTTTATCTTATTTTAAACCTTCCCCCTTCAAATTTGAAGAAATGGCTTTATGTTTTTTTTTTAAAATAAAGGATTATCCTCATTCCTTTGAACATTTGCACCCTTGATGCAAACCTTTTAACAATTTCACAATAGCCCTTCTTGTGTTAGTCTTTTTTTGTGTTAGTCTTTTTTTTGTGTTAGTCTTTGAACGACACGAAAACATGCATCATTTGGAACTCTTGTGTCTTCTTTACACAGTCGTCACTTATGATTTTTTTTTCACGAAGCACTTTTTCGATTTACCTTTATCATTGAACCTTTGGAGAAGATGTTCCCGCTTTAAAAAAAAAAATTTAAGCTCAGAACGGTTGTTGAAAGAAATAGAAAATGCATTCTCTGAGTTCATTTACTTTCTTTTCCACGTTATCATTCATGACCTCTTTGCAACATTTCTCCAATTTACTTGGATTTTCATCATGAAAACTTTCGAGAGAATATTACTCGTCTTCAATTTTTTTTATTATATATATATGTACATATCTGAATAAGATTTGAAACTTCTTCTACTTCCAGACCATTTCTGTTGAACTCTTTAATAGCGAAGTAAGAAAATTTATTCGTTTTTATTCAATCATACCAATTACTTCAAGGGAAAGGAAAGTGTTTTCATTATGGATTATATAGGATGGTCTTTTGGTTGCAACAAATGTCCCAGCCAGGGAACTTTTGTTTTATCGATTTTATCACAAGTGGCCTCATCTTGGTAAATTTTATATGTCATCCATTTCGTGTTATCCAAACAAATGTTGAACCAAGTTCAAACCATCTTTCATTTTGTGTTACGTGTCTCAAATTTCCCATTTGTTATCTCCTTTAGTAGTTTCAGTTTTCAAAAGACTTTTATAACCATTCTTACCTTTCTTCTGAAATCAAGGTGAGAATAAGTTTAAAACTTTGTTTCTTGTGTATGCTTTGCTTAAAAATGAAATATTTTACAACTCCAGTCTTCTGTTGGACTATAAAATCATGGTTGCTGATAAACTCACTGTCAAAAGTTGTTTTCTTAGGAAAGCCTTATAAGTTTGGTAGAAGATGTTTATATGGTTTCCTTTTTGAAGACTAGTAAAGATTGAAGTATGTCTATGGTTTGGGTGTGCTATAGATGGTTTGGTGATGAATTGATAACAAGACGGAGTTGAAGTTCCTTAAGTTAATAGATAGTTTCTTGAAGGCAAGGCGGATGTATAGGTCAAAGCAACCCTCGTATAAGTATGGAAACATCTGTAAGGGTGACAAAGTGGACGAAAAACCTAGAAGAATACTACTTGTTAATTAGTGGATTGACTTATGACTTTTGGGACAAAGTGTTATAGGAGGAGTTTAAGGAGTTAGGTTAGTAGAGTTGAGTATAAAATAGTGTGAAAGGTGTGAATAAGCTAGAGTAGTCTTTGGGTCCTGAAGTACAAGATTAGTTGCGTTGGGCGATCTTGAAGTCTTGACGATGAAATTACTAAGGTTCAAATCGAGTTGGAGATAACGTTTTGTTGTTTTGAAAGTGAACTAGAAGGTAGGCAAGGTGGTATCTAAGATGAGAGTGGTGTTGGTTCAGCAAGTTTCGAGGATGAAACTTCTTTAAGGGGAAGAATGTAACATCCCGACTTTTTAGAAAAGGGCAAAAAAGTCTTTTAACTAAAATTCAGATTTTTCGTTTTATTTAATTAAATGGTTTAAAGTATGTATATTTATATATATATTGAAATCTATATATTTAAAAGGATTTATTGGGATTAATTTGTAATTAGGAGAATTTTGAGGACTTAAATGGTAATAACTCCTTGGGAGTTATTTTCTACAATTAAAACTCCCCTTAATTGAGGAGTTATCGAATTAGTTTTGTTGAAAAGAGCGTGCAAACATTTTTACGCAAATTAAGAAAGAGAAAGAAAACAAATGGATACTTTTGGGCATATCTCATGACCGTTAATCCGTTTTGAAATCCGAAAGTACCGCTGGAATCGTGAGAAGGCGAGGATCGTTTGATACCAGAATTTGGGTCTGATTCTCAGGTATGTTGAAGTCGAATTTCTGCTGTGAATTCATGAAAGGATCATGAATTCACAGCAGAAATTCGACTTCAACATACCTGAGAATCAGACCCAAATTCTGGTATCAAACGATCCTCATCTTCTCACGATTCCAGCGGTACTTTCGGATTTCAAAACGGATTAACGGTCGCGGAGATATGCCCAAAAGTATCCATTTGTTTTCTTTTCTCTTTCTTAATTTTGCGAGAAAATGTTTGCACGCTCTTTTCAACAAAACTAATTCTCGATAACTCCTCAATTAAGTGGGAGTTTTAATTGTAGAAAATAACTCCCCAAGGAGTTATTACCATTTAAGTCCTCAAAATTCTCCTAATTACAAATTAATCCCAATAAATCCTTTTAAATATATAGATTTCGAATATATATATAAATATACATACTTTAAACCATTTAATTAAATAAAACGAAAATCTGAATTTTAGTTAAAAGACTTTTTTGCCCTTTTCTAAAAAGTCGGATGTTACATTCTTCCCCTTAAAGAAGTTTCGCCTCAAAACTTGCCGTAACCAACACCACTCTCATCTTAGATACCGACTTGCCTACCTTCTAGTTCACTTTCAAAACAACAAAACGTTATCTCCAATCGATTTGAACCTTAGTAATTTCATCGTCAAGACTTCGAGATGTTGAAGTCGATTTTCATTGTGAATTCATGAAAAGGATCATGAATTCATGTTCTAGGTTTTGTTTCGTAGTTCTTTGTTTAGAAGCTTTGATCATCAATTAATTCATGTTAATTGTGATCTTTTAGATCTTGTTTGAGGCTGTTTAAGTCTTTGCAGAGATTGGTTTGGGTTGTGGCTTCAATCAAGTAAGAGGCTCTTCATAATGTTTAATTAAAGTTTTATGGTGTTAAGGTTGTGTTTTGGGTATGATTTGTGTTTAGAAATCATGCTAGTTGTTGTTATTGTAATACAAAGTGTTATAGCATGTTTAAGACATGTTTTGATGCTATTTGGATGTATATTTGATGTTTAGACTTGGTTGGGTTTGAGTAGAAATCGATAGAGTGCAGAAAACTGTGTTTTATGCAATTTTGCCCAGTTTTGGCGCCCACCAAAGATTTTGGCGCCCCCCAAACCTGAACCAGAGAGTTCAGTGGCTTTCTGGAATATTTTTGGCGAGCCCCAAAGGCTTTGGCGCCCCCCAAACCTGAACAGAGAGTTTAGAAGAGTCTCTGATGCATTTTAAATGACGCCAAAGGTGTTGGCGCCCTCAACACTTTGTTTAAATGTTATTTTGATTGTTTTAAGCTATGAGATGAGTTCTAAATGTTATATCTTGATTTAATAACAATAAATGAACATGAACAAGCCTGGATTAAGCTCGACGATGCGTTTAGTTCCGGCACCGAATGTACTCTTCAAGGAGTTGAAGTTCGGGACCGTCGGAAGGGTATGAATGGCTTGTGCTTTATGGAATTAGTATTCTTCAATGTACTGTGTGTATGTGCTAGGGATTGTCCTTGTCTAGGGTCTAAGTAAGAGAGTAGTATTTGTGAGGAGCTTACTTGAAAATATTTAGGTGGCTAGTTAACAATTAATAATAAACATACTTGTGTAGTAAAAGACTAAACATCGTAACACTCTTGGTAAGGCACCTAGCTATATCGCGATGTGTGGGCGGTCGATAAAGTGAATAACTCTGCTGGCCTATAAGCGGCTAAATGGCAGGGGACTTTCGCGAACGTGTGCACCATCGGGCTTTCCCCGTGGCTATCGGTGTGATCCATCGATAGGTTGCAAAGCGATACCTCGTGGTGGGTAGCACCATGCGTTGTGCCCTTGAGTGCCGATGTGACAAAGATAAGTTATGTTAGAAACGTTTAGTCACGACATGTTGATGGACATGGAGTGAACCCTAGCTCGAGTCGGTCTCAAAAGATAACATAATAATAATTAATGAACCTTTCGTTGTAAGTCTTGATTATACATTAGCTTCTTCCTCTTGCTAAGTACTTTGTACTTACCTCAATTGCATATGTTGTTTTGGTGTGCTTTTGGGGTGAGAAAGGCGACGAGTTAGCCTTGAGCTCGTTGAAGAGTTCAATGACGATTGATGACATTGGCGCCATGATGACGTTTTTTTATTCTTACTTTTATTATAGGTTGTACTAGATTTTGTACCTTTTGTTTTAAAGAACTCGTTGTACCTTCTTCTAAAAGAATCTTTGTAAGACAAGTGTTGTATCTTTCTTTTGTAGCATCGTGACGTTGTAAGCTTTATCTCGTTATTGTAAGGTTTTCCTTTCTACCCCTAGTCGGTTTGTATTCTATTCTAGTAGCATTTATGAGTTTACCCGAGCCTTTTGGGCTTCCGTTGCTTTAATCATGATACGACGACGTAGAGGCTGGCGTATAATTTTGGATTTATTTAATGTTATACGCGCCGAACGTTCTCTTCCGGATAAGGGCTCGGTATCCGGGAGCGGGGCGTTACAACTGTAACAACCCGTTTCCAAACCTAAATAATCTCATCTCTCCGTCCTAAAATATATGTTATTTTAAAGTTTTCATACAAGTTAAAATAAAGGGGCCAGAGGCTAGAAGGACAAAATAAGATACAAAATGGGAAAAAAAGACAAGAAAAAAAAAATAATGGTTGAGAAGGACAAAAACGCGCATGTTACTATATGTGTTACTACATTTGGTTGTAGCAACATGTAGTAACACATGTAAGAAACATGCGGCGTTTTGTCCTTCCTTCTCATTTCACTATCTTTTTTGTCCTTTTTCCTCATTTTAGATCAAAAACAGTACTTTACAACCTTTAACCTTAAAATAAAAATGGTTAAACTCTGTTAAAATTATTTATGATTTATATTATAGAATAAAATAAAAAAGTTGAAATGACTTATACTTTTGGATTTATGGAGTATTTTGTACAACCATAGTTTGGCAGTGTCATTTAAAAAACCGCTATGACACGCTAACCTTATTATGATTTCTCCATAAAGAAACACAAGCTTAAGCATTAGATCAACTTTGCTCGGTGATTTGGTATGGCTCGACATCATAAACGTGGCACTAAAAAAGAGTTTGGATCACTTAAACAAAACGGGCCTAACGAGCTCAACACAACTTCAGGGCCTCGAACAGATTTCGACATCGGCAGAGTGGCTATTACGAAGTGCAATGCACTCCTAAGTCATGGACGTGGCGCATGTCGTCCACTGTATTATATGATTCGAAATATGGTAGTGTCTTCTCAAAAAATATATATATATGGTAGTGGAATTAATGGGGCTGGTAGTGGAATTAATGGGGATTTTAGGGAAATAATAAAAAATAAAAATTAAAAAAGTTCTTTTTTTGGTTTGCTGATGGTTGACGGAGAAGGGAAGGCGCGCGCGATCTTCCCATTAAATTTAACTCCAAATTCGAAAAATGGTGTTTCTTGCAAAATTTTATAGAAGATAGAGGGTAAAAATACAAAATTTAAAAATAAGGGGCACGTCTCAATGTTGACCCAAACATAGGGGTGTTTTGCGTCAATTACTCTTGTTACGATAAACAGTTGTATGCATTCATTTTTCTTTTAATGCCCCGGTTGTTTTATAGGATAATTACATTTTTAGTCTCATGTGTTTATTGATTACCTCAAAATTATAATATATCTTTCATTGTTAGGATAAACGGTTCTATATATTCGTTTTTGTTACGATAAACACTTCTATTCACCGTAACAATGAAACATAGGGTGTTTATCGTAATAAAAGCGAATGCATATAGATGTTTATCGTAACAATAAAAAAAACATAGGGTTGTTTTGAGAAAAAATAAAGGGATATTTGCTTAAAACGGGTCTTTGACCAAAAAACTTGTGTAAAACGGTTTTGTCCCAAAATTTGAATTTTTTTCTTCCGTTTTAGGTGTTTTTTGAACCAAACTAAAACCCTATTTGGGAAGGGGCACCCCTTAGGGGATTTGAGGCCCTTAAGATCGTGGTTAGCATTTGTGAAAGAAATGGGAGAAAATCATGGGTCAAACTTCACTAAAATCCAAAACACCCTTTTTTCCAAACTTTTTTTCCAAAACACCCTTCTTTACTCATTATCCCAAAAATAAACAAACATGAGGGACCAAAAAGGGTTTTTTTTTTGGAGGAATAAAAAACATTTATTAAACCAAATCGACATCATAAGTAACAAGAACAGAGTTCGGAAGCAAGGCTAACCAATCAACTAAAACATTCATCGACAACCCGGCTTGTGCTAAAAGATGAACTAGAAAATTATCACTACGACTTAATAAATAAGAGGTAACACAAGGAAAAGACAGTAGGTAAGGGCATTCACACCAGATTTAATAAATAAGAGGTAACACAAGGAAAAGGCAGTAGCTAAGGGCATTCACATCAAAAGAACCATTTTTTATCCCTAAAATAATATAAAATAATACATATCATGTTTTACAACACCTCAATTCAAAACACTCCACAGCAGTATCCCTATCATTATCCCTATAACATTTTAAATACTATTAAATAATATTTATTATACCTCACAACCCTGTTCATACGCATTAAATATTTATTATTTCACTCTAGCAACATTTCTATCCTTATCTATATCATTTTTTATAATTAAATATGTTTAGGGGCATGAATAGTGCATCCTCAAATGTGGAGATGCACTGTTCATATCCCTAAAAATAAATAGGGATAGAGCCTCATGTGGGAACTATTTGGGGTACATTCTATTTTTTTATCTTCAACATCTATTAATTAGTGCATATATCTTAAAGATAAGATCTGATGAACGGGTAAGGGTGATTCCTATCTCCCAATCTAGGAACACCATCTCAAAGGAAAAATGACTAAGTAACCTTTCAATTTGGAAAGGGTAATAGAGCTGAAGAAGTATCACAGCTTGTTCATATTGACCTTCGGGTTCTTATGAAAGATACAAGCTAGTGGGAGTTTTTAGTGGCAGACACTTTGTCTGACGACTACTCGAAACGTAGATTAGTTTATCAGAATCTTTGATATTAATTACCAGAGAAGAGAGTATTCCATGCTCAGATATAGGCTATAGCATAGTTTCGGCACTGATGCTCAGCCTGCCTCCGAGTGAAACGATTCACTGAAAGGACAAACCATGTATTGCCTTGTATAGTCATTGATATGTTACGATACACTACTTAACTCAATTAAGATATTGATTGCAAACGGTTTACATTGTTATGTAATACCGAGAAGTCTACCTAGAAGACGCTTATGAATTTGTGGATAAGGAGTGAAGTAAATTTACTCCACTTCCGCAAATAGAGGCATTTAGCATTTATGCTTGAAGGTAGGACTGGAGATTTTGCATACACGTTCAGATGTTGACAGATCGTGAAATATCTTAATACAATGAGTGAAGGTTGGTTATAAGATTCTGAAGATCGGATAATGACGGTTGTCCTGTCGCAACCTTTCTGAAAGATTGTTTAAATAACAACCTTGGACCTTGAAATAAAGATACTCAAGGAGTTGCTATCTGATTTAATCAGACCATATCCAACATTGGTTGTTGGGGATTACGCTGATTAATACTACCGAACTATATCAGAATATCGATCCACCCAGATGTAGTGGGAGTATGGTCCAACCATTGACTCGCTATGATTATGCAGTCTTTACAGCCTGCTTGGGGTGATCGATCACCTATGGTCCTTCTGGAAGGACTGTATAGGATTCTGACAATAGGAGGTTGGTTTAAAGCCATAAACCTGAAAATGGAGTTTTGGTACTCCAATTCTGTTAACAATCTTGTAGAACCACCTGAGTGTCTCAGGCCCAAAGGGAGTAATTGGATCTACGTGATAAGAATAAATGGAAAGTTTATCTTTCAAGGCAAAACTAAGTGGTCTAGGGTAATTCCCTGAGAAGTAGAGAGTTAACCAGTGGTGATGCCTTGAAACTCTCTCGCCACTCGGCCTTGCTTGACTTCTTGGAAAGCAGAAAGTTCAATAGGGGTGATGCCCTGAATATTTTTGCCAATCAACGGAGTCTGATCTCATTTAGAACAGAAGGGTTTTAGCTTAAAGCCAGTGGCAGATTGACTACCTATGCTTATATTCATTGGTGGATTAAAGCAAACCTATAGGTCATTAAAAGTCACATGTTTTAAATGTGTGGGCTTGACTAGAATATTGATGAGTCTTTTGTAGACCAGAGAATCAATATTGGTTAAAGTAGTAAACGTTACTGTAAATAAAAGATAACACTGCAACAGTTGGAAACAACATGGGTGTGTTGTCCGAAGTCCGAAACTGACAAGCCAAGATTCTCTAAATTAGAGGTGTGGACTATATTCTTAGAAATTGATTCGGTCGAATTCATGAGAACAAGTTGTGGAAACGTCCCATGCATCTTATTGGTTAAGATGATAATGCATTTTCGTATGAAAAATTCAACGAGAGGTTTCCTACCCAACCCCTCACGGAATAATTCTCTCAGTCTTTGGATAAATAGAAATTGGGATAAGTTCTCTGGTGGATAGAGAATGTCAGATTATTAAAAGTCAATCGAATCTTGGATTCTGTTAAGGGTGAATTTATACGTTTTATAACGTTGTATTTTATGATGTTCTCCCCCATAATTCATATAATTTGCATAGAAAACGAGTGTTTAAATGATTTATTAAGCAAGTGAGATTTTAATTAGTTTATTCGCAAAATGAGGTTGTGTATGTGTTTTAATTATGGTTTTACGAGTATTTGGATTGTGTTACGTTTTGCGGTGTTTTTGATGTCATGTAGGTACATGTTGGAGGCTAAATTGATGATCAAATGTTGATATAATTTGAACCCTAAACCCAGAGGCAGCGCTTGGCTGCGTTTTCTCTGATTTTATCTACTTTTATGCACTTTAATTCTTAGATTAGATTAGTTAGTTTCATGCACTTTTTATTCAACAATTCAAGCTTTCAAAGGATGCTAAGAGGCTAATCCTCTTTGAACAAGCGTTGTGAAGCCTTCCTTCAACAATTCGATTTTGATTCGTGATTAATCTGTGAGTATCTATTTCAAGTTCGTTTCTTTTATCATGTTTTGTATGTCTTATTGCATGTTTAATCGAAAGATGCTTGCTTTGATGATTGTTTATATGATGAGAGTCATGTTAACCCTAGATCACCATGATAAAAGAATGGATCTTCGATCTAACTAAAAACGAGAGTTGTTAGATTAATTTCTAGATTAGAAATTGAAAGATTTCACGCCTAGGTTAGAAAGACGTAATCTTTAACATCGAAAGATAAAAGATTAGAAAACGAACTTGTCTATGAGAGTAGGAGTTTATGCCTTCGATTAGGTGAATCACGACTTGAATAGAGATCATGAATTAATCCGAATTAGAATTGAATGTTGATAGGATAGGTGGATCGATTGCTTGTTCGTTCGTTATAATTTGATTTAATCCTTAAAACTTGAATTGTTTAGCTTTAGTTTACTTTTCTGTACTTTAGTTTAGTTTAGTTTTTATCGCTTTCAATCTTGCCTAGCATTGGAGCAATCCTCTGTCTAGTTACTTTTTCTGCATATTTGTTTAGGTTAGTTATTCGTTTAGGTTAGATTCGTGACATAGTTAGTTTAAAGCAAAAACTAGGATTCACATTCGTCAGTTCCCCGTAGGATCGACCCGGCATTAACCTCTGTACTACGATCCTTATACTTGAGGTTAACCGGTTTATTACTTGTTGTTTTGTATTGATAAAATCCGGGACAAGTTTTTGGCGCCGTTGCCGGGGAACCGGACGGTTGCCTAGTTTTTGTTTTTGTTTTTAGTTTGTTTTCAATTCTTGTTTTTAGGTTAGATCTTTTCAGTCTCTTTTTGTAGTTAGTAGTTTAGTCGTTTTAGTGCGTTTATCTGTCGTGTTTCTGTCAGTAGTTAGTATAAATTTTAGCTTCTAAGTCTATACTCTGTTTTTTGTCTATCACGCTCTGTTTTTCTAACCGTTTACGCCCGCTTGACGAAAGCGTCCGTTTTACCGAACGTCCGTCAGCTTCTTGTTTGATCGGACGGCGTTTATTTTCTTTGGGCGCCCGTCGGCTGAAGTTTCTCAATCTCGAATCAAAATTCGACGACTGCAGACGGCGTTTCATACTTCGGGCGCCCGCCCACGAGAATCGACGACAGCGGACGAGCGTTCAAATTTTGAACGCCCGTCCATTCGAAAATCGTCGATTTAACGTCCATCCAAATTGGATGCCCGTCATCTGCGCTCGCCATCGATTTTATTTTATTTCAATTAGGTTTTCTGTTTTTTTTTTTCGTAGGTAAGTGTCGTAGGTAGGTTTCTTAGGGTGAATCATCTGACTCCACATCTTTCACGATCAAATTTTTGGATAAAAGGGATCGTTTTAGTACTCTTTAGTATTTTGGCCATAACTTTCGGCTCGAGTGTCGGATTGTCGCGCAGGACCCCAATTCGGAAAGCTCGTTCCGACGCCGACGACGTGGCAGACGCCGGAGGCCGTCCGACACCGTTTTCGAGGTCAAAATCCACTGTTTTCCCTTCCATTTTGGGCTCAGAAGATTTCAACACGTTTTCTTCCCGTTTTAGTGTTTTCTGTTTTTTCTATTTTTCGTAGTTTAGGTTTCTGTTTTTTGTTTCATACAATCTTTTTCTCTCTTCTTTTCTTTTCTCTAGGTTTCCTTCTTTCTTGCTCAACATCTTGATCTTGGATCTCGGTTTATGCAAACTCGGAGTCATAAGGGACCACTAATCTACTCCCCTGACCCCGAGCGGACCATAATCCGACCCAATAGGCGGAAACTTCGTTTCGACGAAGGAAACGCTTTTGATCGAGAATTTGAGCAATATCTTGCAGGTGAAATCAAAGACATAGTAATAATGGCAGCAGAAGATAGACGGACATTGGCCGACTATGCCATGCCCGGTACAGTCACCATCAACCCGGCTATCGTCATGCCTACCATTACTGCTCCAAACTTCGAGCTTAAACCCGGACTTATTCAGATGATGCAGCATGCATCAATTTTCCATGGTTTCCCATCTGAAAACCCCCACACTCACTTACACACATTCTTACAGATATGCGGTACTACCCGTATCCAAGGTGTAAGTGAGGACGCCATCAAGCTTAAACTGTTCCCATTTTCCTTACGCGGGGAGGCACTAGAGTGGTATCACTCTCTTCCCTCTGAATCCATCACTACTTGGGCTGAGCTCGAGAAGGAATTTCTAAGTCAATATTTTCCTCCTTCAAAAACAGCCCACTGTCTGAACGAAATCTTCACATTCTACCAGAAGGAAAATGAGTCTTTCTTTGATGCGTGGAAAAGGTTTAAGTCTCTTTTGCGTAAGTGTCCTCACCATGGCTTGCCAAAGGAAAGGCAAGTCCATACTTTCTTCAGTGGATTGACCGAGCTCACCAAGGGCATGGTCAATAGTTCCTCAGGTGGGGCATTTCTAAAGAAAACACCTGATGAGGGGTGGGCACTGTTCGAGGACATTGCCAAATACAATTATGCCCCCTCTTATCAGTCCATCCAAGCACCTCCTCCTCCTCCCAAGGTCGAAGAGGTGACTATGCAAAGTCTTGTTGCCATCTTTGCAAAAAGGATGGCAACCTCTCAAATGACAGCTTCTCAAAACCTCCCAAATCCGAGTTATCAGGCTCCTTCACCTTCACAGAACTCTCAAGTTCTCATCTTGAAGCTTCTTTGTCGCCGACCGCCATATGACCGCCAATGTCAATTTTCTTCCCCCTCGCGCCAAGCAAGTCAATGCCGTTTCATGACTATGGACGGCATAATCCAATCACATGCCAAGTATGTGATAGCACGGGAACACACGGCTAAACGTCCCATGATTGGGCGAATGCGGAAGTCAATGCTTTCGGCGGACAAATCAGAGATTCAATAACCAATTCTCTGGCCAGAACAGTTTCCAAAACCAAGGGTTTAATCAGTCTTCGGGATTTAATCCTAATTCGAACTTCAATAGAAACCCTGGTTATAATCAGAACCCAAGCTATAATTCTTCCAATCCACAGCAAAGGTTCAATCAGAATTGGCCCGCCAATTCTAATTCTGCATTCCAAAGTCGGCCAAGCCAGCCATTTCCCCAGAACTTTCAAAACTCTCAAGGCACCTCCCACCAGGACGATATAAAAGCCGAATGGAATTCATTCCGGGAGGAGCAAAGCAGGACGATGGAAAGTCTTGAGAGGCAAATCGAAATTGGTGAGCGAGCTAGCCTCAGACCGTCGAGGCGGTTGCCCGACTTCACGGAAAAGAATCCAAGAGGCGGTCAAGTCACTCAAGCCGATTTAAGCAACAGTCAATGCACTGACCTGGTACCTTCACCTCCATACGGTAGAGAAGAGGCCAGTGCAATGAATTTGAGAAGTGGCACTCAGCTGAGTGGTCCCCCTGGCTTCCAGGGAAACCACTAGCCCCTCCTGCCATTGGTAAGGCAGGAGGGGAAGTTGAGCACCCATCATCCCCTTGGCTGCGTAGAAGGAAAATCGGTGGTGACCCACGATAGAAGAAAGAGTTGAGATTCCTCAAGTGGTTGATCCTCGAGGAATAAAGAATCAATTGGAAGTCCTCAGGTGGCTGTTCCCCTGAGAAGTGAAATATTTGAGGATCCTCAGGTGGCTGATCCCCTGAGGAGTGATGAGTTAAATGATAGTCAGGTGGCTGATCCCCTGACTAGCAAAAAGAATGAAAAGACGGTTCGATGGAAAGATTTGGAAGACAAGGCCGTTAGTTCGCCCTCGAAGAAAGTATTTTCCGAGGAGGATTTGAAAAAGCTTCCCTTTCCACCTAGAAAGAGCAACATCCCATTGAGCGAAGATAAGAAGTATGAAAAGGTGCTTAATTTGTTGAAAAATACTCAGGTAAATCTTCCATTATCCGAGGTCTTGGTCGAGATGCCTAAGTATACGAAGTTCATCAAGGATGTTGTATCTTCCAAGAAGAAGTTAGCAGGAATGGATCAAGCAATTGGTAAGGAGTGTTCTATGGTCAATTATCAAGACTTACCAACCAAGAGAAGCGACCCGGGCAAATTTGTGCTCACATTGCAGATGGGAGGCCTAGTCTTCCCGAATTCCTTATGTGACCTGGGTGCATCCATCAGCTTGATGCCATTGTCCGTTTGCAATCAGCTTGGTTTGCAGAATCTTCTAGAACCCACTACCATGAACCTGCAGTTCGCTGATAGGTCCTCTAAGAAAGCTTCAGGGATCCTAAGGGACGTATTGGTTCAAATAGATAGGTTTACCTTTCAGTTGATCGGCATACGTCTTGGATATTGAGAAAAGTGAAAGTGTCCCTTTGATTCTCGGAAGACCTTTTCTATCTACGGCTAGAGCCCTCATCGATTGTGATGGTGGGCATGTCACCTTCAAGTTGGTGACCAGGAGGTGAGCTATAGTGTTTGAAATCTATCAATGTACCTTCCGGATCTCCAACCGGTCGTTCCATTGAGGAGACATCTGATGACTTCAATGACTTCATGGATAAGCAAGTCTTGGCTGTAGAAGCAGAATATGAGCGATTGATTGATAATCTGAATAATCATGGTGTGGTCAATCTAGACCAGTTAGCAGCTGATTTTGAGGATGAGCTACGAGAAGAAGCTTTGGCAGTAGGGCCACTAAGTAAGCTCAGCGATGTTGAGTTGAAGAGTGGCGATCTTAAATCAAGTCTAGAGGATCCTCCCGTAGACTTGGTTCTGAAGCCGTTGCCTAAACATCTTAAGTATGTATTTCTGAGAGAAGGTGACAAGCTTCCTTTGATCATCTCTGCCAAGCTCTCTCGAATAGAAGAGCTTAAACTGCTAAACGTCTTGCGCAAAAATGAGAAAGCCTTTGGATGGCAGGTGGGAGATATCCGAGGATATCTCCGACATCATCTATGCACAAGATCAAGGCGAGGAGGGTGCAAAGCGGGTTAGGACGACCTCAGAGAAGACTCAACCCTCACATGCAAGAGGTAGTCAAGAAGGAAATTATCAAGCTTCTAGATATGGGTATCATATACGCCATTGCAGACAGTGAGTGGGTATCCCCAACTCAAGTGGTTCCCAAAAAGGGTGGAATTACGATTGAGAAAAATGAGAAGGGAGAGGAGATAGCATTGAGGCTCGTTACAGGCTATAGAGTATGTATCGATTATCGAAAGCTCAATGAGGTCACACTGAAAGATCATTTTCCCCTTCCATTCATTGACCAGATGCTTGAGCGTCTGGCGGGCACGATTCTATCGCTTCTGGATGGATATTCAGGATACTTTCGAGATACCCATCGATCCTGTTGACAAGAGAAGACCACTTTCACACCGCCCCTATGGTACATTCGCTTTCAAAGCGGATGCCATTTGGTCTCTGTAATGCCCCGCCCACCTTTCAAAGGTGTATGATGGCAATCTTTGACGGGCTAGTTGAAAAGTGCATGGAGATTTTTATGGATGACTTCTCGGTCTTTGGTCACTCCTTCGATGATTGCCTCGATAATCTTGATCGGGTGTTGTCAAGATGTGTGGAAAAGGACTTAGTGCTTAATTGGGAAAAATGCCATTTCATGGTAGATGAAGGTATAGTCCTTGGCCACAAAGTGTCCGCCAAAAGGTATAAGTAGATAGGGCCAAGGTTGAAGCTATTGAGAAGATGAGTTATCCTAAGAATGTTCGAGAAGTCCGAGGTTTTTCGGACATGTCGGGCTTCTATAGGAGGTTCATCCAGACTTTTCAAAGATCGCCAAGCCCCTGTCTACCTTACTAAAAGAAGACGTTACTTTTGATTTTGATGATAGCCGCAAGCACGCGTTTGAGGAGCTCAAAATCGCCTCGATCTCGCGCTCCAATTCTTATTTCACCTGGATGGAACTTGCCCTTTGAGCTTATGTGCGATGCATCCAACTATCTTTGTTAGTGCGATCTTAGGACAACGAATCGAAGGAAAGTTCCACCTATCTATTACGCCCGACCACACGTTGAATCCTTCGCAAGTTAACTATACGACTACCTAAAAGGAATTATTGGCCGTAGTGTTTGCTATGGACAAGTTCCGTGAGTTACTTGTTAGGTGCTCAAGTGATCGTGTGTGGTCGATCACGCCGCTTGGCGGTATCTCGATGACTAAAAAGGATGCTAAACGCGCGCTATCTGCGTTGGATACCGACCTACAAGAGTTTGACGTTCAAATCAAAGACAAGAAAGGCGGTGAGAATGTAGTAGCGGATCATGTGTCTAGGATGTTAAATGAGGAAAAGAATGAACCAGGCGATATAGATCTTTACTTTCCTCTAGAAAACATCATGTTGATCGATGGCCGTTCTCCGATGTTCCTTGGTACTCCTCCATTGTGAACTACCTTCATGCCAAATACCTTGATCCTCGAAATGTCTTATCGAGAGAAGAAGAAGTTCTTCTACGATATGAAATATTTCGTTTGGGATGAACCTTACCTTTTCAAGATCTGCAAAGATGGTTTCTTTGAGGAGGTGTGTTCGAATCGAGCAACGCGATATAATCGAAAGCAATGCCATAGTGGACCCACTGGTGGTCACTTTGGTCCTTGGAAAAGCGATTGCGAAGATCTTTCAATCCGGTTTTTATTGGCCAACGATCTTTAAAGACACAGAAGCTTTCTGTAAAGCTTGTGATCGTTGTCAAAGAACCGGAGCTTTGACAAGGCGATTTGACATGCCTTTGAAACCCATCTTAGAGTGCGAAGTCTTTGATGTATGGGGCATCGATTTTATGGGACCTTTCCCATCATCGTGTGGCAACAAATACATCTTAGTTTGCGTCGACTATGTTTCGAAATGGGTGGAGGCAGTAGCCACTCCTCACAATGATCATAAAACGGTCATGAAATTTCTGAAGAAGAACATCTTTGTGAGGTTTGGATGTCCACGTGCCTTGATCAGTGATGAAGGGACACACTTTTGCAACCGACCTTTGGAAAAAGTCCTCGAGAAGTATGGTGTTCGTCACAAAACTGGCACACCGTATCATCCGATGACTAGTGGTCAGGTTGAGCGAAGCAACCAGAGCTTGAAGAAGATCCTGGAGAAAACAGTGAACAGTCATAGAAAAGACTGGAGTCTGAAGTTGGACGATGTACTTTGGGCATATAGGACTTCCTATAAGACCCCTATGGGTACATCGCCATATCAAATGGTCTACGGGAAACCATGTCATCTGCCTGTCGAGCTAGAGCACAGGGCGTACTGGGCTACGAAATTTCTTAACTTCGATTCCCAATCCTGTGGCAAACACCGCTGCAGCAGATTGCATGAAAGTGGATGAATTCGGACTCCAAGCTTACGAAAGCGCGCCAGGATTAGTAAGGAGAAGATGAAACTCCTCCACGATGCCAAGATAAAGAAGAGAGAATTCAAGGTCGGTGAGCAAGTGTTACTCTACAATTCTAGGTTACATTTGTTTCCTGGGAAGTTGAGAACACGTTGGTCTGGTCCATTTGAGATTCTCCAAATCATTCCTGGAGGCGTTCTAGAGCTTAGCGGTTATATAGCGAACCGCTTTTTGAGTTAATGGACAAAGGTGCAAGCACTATATCGGTGAACCTAAAGAGAAACCTTTGATTGTTAAATTTCTCGATATTCTCGGATGTGGTGTTACTCAAGTCGAAGAATTTGACGAGTTGTCACCCGACTTGTTCTCCGAGGATGACGGTAGTGATCCGTCTCGAAGAAGTTCTAGCAGTAGTCTTTGATATGGAAGAGTTTGAGAGGGCGACAACTTAAACGTCATCGAGGAGTCGGAGGAGAAAGAACACAACCATGGGGAAACTTAAAAAGGTATGGAGAGCGTTCAAAGATTTAACCCCATGCGTTAGATGCTGTTTCTGCAGCCACACTACGGACCGGAGCTTAAACGAGGTAGTGGCTGGCAGAAAGGTTAAATGGCCTGATCCAGGCTGAGCTTCAAATGTGTCGAGCTAACGACAATAACCATTAGCGCTACTAGGAGGCATCCTAGATATCCCTTATTATATTAGAACTCTCTATTATGTTATTTCTTTTCTTTGATTTATTTGTTTTGTTTAAGTCTAATTCGGGTAATTGTGGATTTTGCCTTGTCGGTTGATTCGATTTCACCTTATCCTTCTCTTTATCTCTATTTTGCCATGTTATATTCCCCCTTTGTCCCCCGAGATCTTGTCTTGTTTTCAAGTGTGCAGGATATTTGTGATAGCAATTGCGAGCTTTTAGATGAAGCCAGTTTTCCGGTGGATGGTCCACAGTCTACTGATTCCCTCAAGCATTTCTGGATTGGACGTACGCCACTTCCAGACTTGCCACTTTCGAACTACAATCAGCTAAGTACTTTCTTTCTTTTTATTTCTGCACAACATGAGGACATGTTGTCATTTAAGTGTGGGGGAGGGGATTAGTCGGTATGTATCTATGCACTTGCTTACATGATATTATTTCTATGCTAAAATGATGCTAAATTTTCAAAATTTTTGATTTGTCTCGAGTAAGCAATGCATGTTTTTGTTCGGTTTGTTATAGTCATTGATGCTGTATACCATATTTTTAGTGAGTTAGTTGTTTCACCAAGATTTATTTTCCACGTGCCATAGTGAATGATGAGCTAATTTGTAAAGTTATACCCCGTTTTGGATTAGTGGTTTTTGATTTCCTTATAAGTCATGTGCTTAGTGCTACGTATATATCTTGAGATTTATGATAGTCTGTATTTAGCTCCGAGTACGATGTACTGTGAATATCTAGAAGTTTGAATGTGATAAGTAACACGGGGCTAATGTCAATTAAAAGGATAAGTTAATAGTTGATTAAAAAAAAGGGTGTGTCGAAAGCTAGTCGATGATTTGGGTGCGGTAGGGTATACCACGTATGTCCTATTCCACTATGATGACTAAAAGCTCACGACAGTTAGGAAAAGCTGCCTTATGATTGGAGTAAGGTAGGGTATTATCTCGAAATGTCCTATTCTCTGCATGAGGGCAATAGCTTCTTCTAATGTGTGTTTAAAGTGAAATAGTTAAATCAACTAAAGAATCGGTGCGAAATTGAATATAAGGCTTAGTTTTCGTTAATCTTATCCCCAGAGAAACCGATAGATATCTTTGTAGGAGTATCCTCTCGAGTATTTCGGAAAGGCCCTAGATATATTCGATCATTCTTTTCGGGATATGTCACGTTTGTAGGTGCACCTTATGAGTGTCATTTATTACTATTCTACGAGGGGTATTAACTAGTTTTACTTTGAGTTCCTCAAGTTTGGATTTAGTGGAAGTTTATTATGGCTATGCACACACACGGTGGTGAACTTCTAATTTATTGACTATGTGGTATATTTGTTGAGGTGTCTATATTCTTTCCGAGCCTTTATCTTGTTTTGTTTTGCTCGGGACGAGCAAAGTTTAAGTGTGGGGGAGTTGTTAAGGGTGAATTTATACGTTTTATAACGTTGTATTTTATGATGTTCTCCCCCATAATTCATATAATTTGCATAGAAAACGAGTGTTTAAATGATTTATTAAGCAAGTGAGATTTTAATTAGTTTATTCGCAAAATGAGGTTGTGTATGTGTTTTAATTATGGTTTTACGAGTATTTGGATTGTGTTACGTTTTGCGGTGTTTTTGATGTCATGTAGGTACATGTTGGAGGCTAAATTGATGATCAAATGTTGATATAATTTCGAACCCTAAACCCTAGGGGGCAGCTTGGCTGCGTTTTTCTACAGTTTTTATCTACTTTTATGCACTTTAATTCTTAGATTAGATTAGTTAGTTTCATGCACTTTTTATTCAACAATTCAAGCTTTCAAAGGATGCTAAGAGGCTAATCCCTCTTTGAACAAGCGTTGTGAAGCCTTCCTTCAACAATTCAGTTTTGATTCGTGATTAATCTGTGAGTATCTATTTCAAGTTCGTTTCTTTTATCATGTTTTGTATGTCTTATTGCATGTTTAATCGAAAGATGCTTGCTTTGATGATTGTTTATATGATGAGAGTCATGTCAACCCTAGATCACCATGATAAAAGAATGGATCTTCGATATAACTAAAAACGAGAGTTGTTAGATTGATTTTCTAGATTAGAAATTGAAAGATTTCACGCCTAGGTTAGAAAGACGTAATCTTTAACATCGAAAGATAAAAGATTAGAAAACGAACTTGTCTATGAGAGTAGGAGTTTATGCCTTCGATTAGGTGAATCACGACTTGAATAGAGATCATGAATTAATCCGAATTAGAATTGAATGTTGATAGGATAGGTGGATCGATTGCTTGTTCGTTCGTTATAATTTGATTTAATCCTTAAAACTTGAATTGTTTAGCTTTAGTTTACTTTTCTGTACTTTAGTTTAGTTTAGTTTTTATCGCTTTCAATCTTGCCTAGCATTGGAGCAATCCTCTGTCTAGTTACTTTTTCTGCATATTTGTTTAGGTTAGTTATTCGTTTAGGTTAGATTCGTGACATAGTTAGTTTAAAGCAAAACTAGGATTCACATTCGTCGAGTTCCCGTAGGATCGACCCGGCATTAACCTCTGTACTACGATCCTTATACTTGAGGTTAACCGGTTTATTACTTGTTGTTTTGTATTGATAAAATCCGGGACAGATTCAAGTATTGATAGCAGTATAGTACATCCTCAAATATCTTTAGAGAACGAGGAATCATATGCTTAAGTATTCAGATGCAAACCTGAGTGTTGTTGACTATACTGATTCTGACTTTCAGTCAGATAAGGATGATCGTAAGTCGATCTCAGGCTCAGTGTTTACTCATTGTGATGGAGCTATGATGACGGAAAAATTCACTGTTATTTTGATAACAATTTACCCCGTTTCTAATATCATTTTGAGCATTTTTATATCATTTTAAGTCATTAATTCCTTAGTTTCATAAAAATGTATAAGTCGTGACTATTTTATAAAATATCGTGTTTTTATGTGTTTTTATTAGTTTTTATACCGATTTAGTAACCGGAATGTCGTGTCGGATTTACGTTTGGTATTTTGGTAATTTATTGCAGAATCATAAGTGGACCAAGATCCTACGTAACGACATGTTTTGAGCCCTAAAAGAGGTGTTTAGAGAGTTAGAAGAAGAAGGTGCCATGAGCTTACGAGTTCAAATGGATCGATTTTTCTTAAGTACTTAATCGTTACATATTTTCGACGAAGATTTGACCCAGCTTAGAGGCATTTTCAGGGGATGACTTCTTAATGAAAGTTGTAGATCTTCACATAAGCTTTCCAACGCACTTTGAATCAAGTCAATCGGACTTCTACAACTCAAATGGTGGTCAAGTGGCTAATTGACTTGTATTAAGGAAAATGTCATAAAACGACACGTAATGGGAATGGCTCATCAAAACGACATTTTCTGAAGAAGAGTCCTTCATGAAAGTTGTAGAGTTTTCCGGGTGCTTAATTATGACATTTGGATCACGTCATTTGGAGGTCTACAACTCGAGATATGAATTTTAAGTTTAATATATAATTATATAATTATATATACATACGTGCACATGCTTGCACATGCAAGTAATTGAGTACAATGATGACACCGGACCGGTCCGCCCCTTCAGGACCGGTCCGGCCTTTGATACATTTGCCTATATATATGGCATCGATGCAATCGATCAAATTGCCCCCCTTCTTCCCCATCCCTCTTCTTCTTTTCCTTTCTTTTTTAATTATGTTTTGGGCCTAAATTAGATATATATGTCGTTATAATGTCGATTGTAATAACCCGACTAGTTATCATTTTAATATAATTTCATTTCCGTTTTTATTGCTTTCTTTTACTTTTATGCAATTAGTATAAATATATATATATATATACATTATACTATATATATATCTATATATATATATATATCTATATATATATATCTATAAATATATCTATATAATTTTGTAGTTATTTTATTTCATTTTGTTTTCTTTCGTTTTGTTTCTTTTATATATATATTTATATATATCTATATATACATATATATCTATATACTAGTATTTATATATATATGTATGTATTTAGATATATATATTTTTATTTCGTTGTTATTTTCCGTTGTTATGAATAGCTAAAGTAAGTCACATAGTCGAATCATGTAAAATTTGGTGAAATCAACCCTTGGAAAATGAAATAGGGAGTGTGTAGTGTTTTTTTATTGTTATATCTCACATATTTCACGTCTTAGAACTTGTTATAACAGATTTGGGCTAGATTGACAACCTAGGTCAAATATCACACACATCACTCTTGAAGAGTTGTTCAGATAGAGTGGTGTGGGAAAAAGGGTTCTAAAATCGGGAGGTAAAACATACCGTGTTTTAGGTCGTGAATTCAGGCCCGCGCTCATCGATGTATTATTATCAACATAATAATTCGAATGTGGTAGTTTAGATTAGTGTAGTTTAGTGTTAGACCCCGGGGTTGAAATATGAAGTGCCGGGTGGTTCTTGAGCCAACGATGACAAGTTGTTTCACGGAGTATTTCGGGAAGACCATGGATTAGGTAAAGCTTCGGTTTTACTCGCTTTGACACATTCTCGTTAAGATGTTCGGTGTAGTACGTTGATGAGTATGGGGGTAATGCGTCGACCGAGTAATTTCGGACTTGTTTCCTTAACGAGGTTTTTCCGTGGGAAACAGAGGCGTCTCACAAAGACTTAATCATGTTAGATTAATCGGTTTTCTAAAAGGAGAATTAGTTAACCTCACATAGGATGTTGAAGGAGAGTTGTTTGATTTTAGCATCGAATTAGGAGCACGCACCCGTGAGATTGAGTGTGAGAGTTCATTTGCACACTTCCGATTTTGTCTATCCGTGGGGTTGAAATTAACTATTTTGATCATGGTTCGGCTATGTCTTTTAAAACCAAGTAGTTTAATTTTCTTTCTTTTCTATTTTTAGTATAACACTCCACCTAAACTTTGACCGCCTAGACTAAGTTTTACGTTCACTTTGGTATTCACAACCACATTTCTCTTGGGACGACCTCGTACTCCTGTAGCTATCCTAGCAATCGACCTGGTACTCTGCCAGTTAGAGAGTTAGTTTACCCACGGTTACGAGTCCTTTATAAATTGTATTTTTGAAGGGGTAAATCAAAGCTCATAAAAAAATTGGCGCCGTTGCCGGGGACCAATATTTTAGTGGGTGTATTTTTCTCTCATCAAGCTACAGTCTGGAGCAATCCAGCACTGCCAATTTGGCAGTGTGGCTTAAAGTTCTTTGTTGGATCGGGAAGTAATTCCAGGTCTCGATGAGCCGATACCATTTTACTATGAAAACAGTTGAGAGGTAGCTCATGCAAATGATCTTCGCAATCACAAGAGGTCAAAAGCATATTGAAAGTAAATACACACGTGGTCAGACAGATCATGCAGAGAGACGACGTTTCGGTCCAAAAAGATCGCCTCAAGCCGACAACCTAGCAGATCAGTTTACCAAGTTGTGTGGCATCTAATGTCATTGATAAGCTCTTGGCGGGTATGAAATTGGGAGATTGTCTCATCTGCTTTAGAGAAAGTGAGAGAATGTTGTGGATAGAAAGAATAAGGGTGTGGTGCTCAAAAAACAATCATTGCTTGTCTTTACGGGCAAGTGGGAGATTGTTAGATATAGTGTGCCTGATAGACAATTGTTGCTTGTCCTTACGGGCAAGTGGGAGATTGTTGGGAGAGTAGCGCCCGAAAGACAATTTATGTAATTGTTATTATAATTAATAAATGACTGATTTATTCACATCTTATTATTTGCTTTGTGCTTATAAGAAATACACTACTAAAAACCCCAAGTCGTATCATATGTAGCCATATAACTTAGTGTGTGTCACACATGAGGATTAAGTTTATGGTGATACACTTGAATTGTTAGTCCGTGGTGAACTTAATCAAAGTATGGGGTCTATTGATTAAACCACCATTAATGCGCCCAGAACACTTTATGGTGTGGCCGTCTTATCCAGACCGTCGATATTGGTTATCTAAGTGGGGCATTTATATATGATGTAGTCATATAGGACTGGACAGATTTAATCCGTATTTCTCATATAATTTCGTGATTGAAAAATCTCATTAAATCACAAGATGATCATATATGGATTAACCTTAATCCTGAAGTGATTGCATACTCCTACTTGTTTCAGGATAGGGTTTGATGTGTTCGTTAAGGATCGCTAAGAGGAGCGGTCCGAATCACTTTCACGTTGGCACTATCTCGGAATGAGTGAGAGTGTGTGTCTCTGAGATATGGAATCCATTCCTTCGTAAGGGAAGTAGAAAGACAATCCCCTTATTTGTTAATCCTAGAAACTGATCGATCCGCAGAGTTCGTATTAGTTATGAACTAATTGATCACTAGTGGGTTAATGGTAAATAAGGATAAGATGTATTGAAGAAGGTTTACGGAAATAATCCCGCTTCATTACGGATAGTCTATGGAGGGTTAGTTTATAAGTAATGATTATATCAATGGACACTTATCGACTCGACTCGACGTTTTGAGAATAAGTTATATCTATAATCGATAGAGTTCAGTTTCGGATTTATGGTGGCGTAATTCCGAAATTAATAAGTTGAGTAGAAATATTCTGTTCGATGAATATTTTATTTAATTTATTGTAGCTACTGGTTATAGGTCCATGGTCCCCGGGTTGGCTCCTAACACGCGAGTGTTTTCTCGTTTTATGGAACCTCGAGAATAAATTAAATAGTTGGTCTATTTAATAAATATGCAATATTATTTATTTGGTAAATAATATGTAAAATAGAAAAGACGTTTTCTATTAATTTAATGATGAAAATGGCGCCACATTGTGGATAAGTTAGGAGAAGAAATTTTCCAAGATTATGTCACATGTGTAATTAATTAATTATCTATTTGTTGGATAATTAATGGAAAAATAAGAGATTGATTTTTTGGGAATTATCTATTAACTTTTGGCAAATATCTTTTTCTTGTGGGAATAGATAATTGTGGTGTGAAAATGATAACTCTCTTGGCTAGTTATTTTCCTATATAAAGAGAGTTCCGCCTAGCACAATAATGATCACAAAATTGCACCACATTCACAAATAAAGAAGAGAATTAATTTCTTGTTCTAGTCATTAAGAGAAGAAAAACCTAGGGTTTTTCTTGTGCATATTCGGGGAGGTTCTTGGCGAGGATCGGCGCCCACCGATCGTCGCTTGGAGATACAATCCAGGAAGATCACGGCTTCTCCTTTGGTCGATTGCCTATTTCTCTCCGGTTGGGGTAAATCTACTAACCTTCTTGTAGATTAATTTATTATGCGAATCATATCGTGGTAAAATCGAAAAACGAATTTTAATTCGTAGCTTCCGCTGTGCATGATCGAGCGTCTCGATCGATGCTGTGAATCAGATCTGACGATCCAATTATGGATCGGATCGAATTCGGGTTTCTATATATCCTGCAAAAATGTCGGACATTATTCACACAACACCCAAATTAAATGTTGTTATTTCAAAAAAGATTCAGTCGTCAAGACACGACTACCAAGCGTGGTTGGCATCTTCCATATTCGTGTATTACATGTTATGGAGTGATGCCTCCATTAATGTTAATAAACGATTAGTCAAAGCTCGGTGCAGCTTAATTTGGTTGTTTTTACCATCTCCATAAGGGATTAGTCTATAAGGGACACCATATATGATATATAGGGTAATAACCTGATGGCAGCATAAAACATATCAATGGAGCAGCCGAACATATAATTAAGTACGAGGTATCTGGGTAACAAATTTACGAAAAACTCACATGATTAGGGACACTGATATTTAAGTAGCACATTTTTTAACACCAATTGGTTTTAGTACAACGGTAAATGTTTGATCCTAACATGATATCAGAGCCAGATGTCACGAGATCGAACCCTGGTTGGAACATTATTAAAAAAACAAGTGCAAGTGTTGGGACAGATTGTCCACACTCTTGAATGAAAAAATTGTGTAAGTGTGATCTTAAATTGTGTAAGTGGATCTGTTGGGACAGATTGCCCACACTCTTGATACAAAAATAGTGTAAGTGGGTTTGTTGTGACAGATTGCCCACACTCTTGAATGAAAAAATTGTTGTGTAAGTGGGTCTGTTGGGACAGATTGACACACTCTTGAATGAAAAAATTGTGTAAGTGTGTCTGTTAGGACAGATTGCCCACACTTTTAAATGAAAAAATTGTGTAAGTGTGATCTTAAATTGTGTAAGTGGGTCAGTTGGGACAGATTGTCCACACTCTTGAATGAAAAAATTGTGTAAGTGTGATCTTAACATAAAAACATCAAGGAACAATTGACAAACCGAATAGTTAGACCAATATCCGATCCTTCTTGTTCCAGATCCTATCACATTAAAAAAGTAGTGTGTGGTCAAGAAGCATCAACCGAAGAATAATCAATGGAAAAAGGGCTAAGCCCAACTTAAAGATCTTCTTTACTATATGATATTAGGGGGAAAAAAAGAACAAGAAGAAAGGAAGATTTGGAGTTTGCCCTCCTGATGACCCTTGTGCCATCGCCACCAGGGTCAATTTCTCTTCCTAAAATTTTTGCGTCTGTTGTTGCTGGTGCGTCTTCTGCTGCTTCTCCGAATGTTGATCTTCCTGATTTTGGTTCACTTTCCACTTACAAAGGGGACCCAGTGCTGGTTCTCTCTCGGAAGGAATTGCAGATTCTCTCAGAGTTGTTTAAGAATTATCCCGTTGGACGTTTACCTATAGTAGACCGTCAATGGAAGAAAGAAGGAAATTCAATGTATCTTTAGGTCTAAAGAGAGAGTGCCCAATTGGTCTTCTTTATCCTAAACATATCTTGATCATGCCGGCCAGATTGAGGGGGTATAACAGTATTAGGATTGAAGTCCATTCCAGAAGTTCTACACATATTGGCGAGTCCTGATGAGAATCCATGGCCATGCTTTCTGGAATGTTGCGAGCAAAGTTCACACTGAATCCGATTCTTGCAGTTCCTCCATTAACCATTTTCTTGTTCATCATATTCCACTGTCCCACTTGCGGAAGGCAGTCCTTCTCCACGCCAAATTCAAGATATTTCAGCCATGGTGGAGGCAAAATGCGCGCTTCAACTTGCGCCAGCTTATCACTATTCGGATACCAAACTCTTTAGCATATGGATCCTCAAGATAAGCATTATTGCGTCTGATACCGAAGAATATCACGTTCCCGTTCTTGGGGACGCTGGAAAGTCACCTTCAACAGAGCGATTATACGCTTCTCGTTTAATCTCTTTGAATACCTTTGACCTCCACGATTTTGTCCATTGGCAAATAATTAGGCCTCTGCAGATTTCCAACTTGTAAACAAGGTAACCGTGTATCTTTGAATAACAAATCCATAAGTCTCATGGAAGTACTCGACCACGACTTTACGAGTCCCTTTATCATCTCTTTGGAATGTCGGCTCTCCAGGTTGCTTGAGAAGTGAAACCGGAAATACGATATTTTCTCGCAAGATATTTCCACGATGAGTGACTTCAACCTTTACCCCTCAATGCTTTCTTAATCTTCACTCGATCAAGATCGAGAGAGTGGCACGGAAGCAATGTCCTATTATAAATTGGTGGTGCGAACTCAATAACGAAGTGGCTCGATAAAAGCGTTGGATGTATCGGATATTTACACCGGTAATATTAATGTGGAAAATTGTCAATTAAGAAGCAATTTACCTTCATTGAAAATATTGATGGCATCCAATCGTAAACTATCGCCCCACTTTACTTAACTTTGAATATCCGGAAAATGATACATTTCCATCTCTCGGTAGCATTGATGGCACGAGCAAGCGACCAAAGCGTGCACTTGTCGTAGAAATAGGTCATTCGGCTATTGCGACCATCCTTGGTAGGATCAATGATTCTTGCACTTTTCACATTGGGCAAAGTATTGTTTAAAAATACAAGGGCTTTAAACATTGATGCTCCTACGCCCACTTAGTGCCGTTAAGCGAATAGAGGCGTTTCGTGAACAAGCTCGTTTTCGGCTCGTTAGTGTTCGTGATCGTTTGTTCGTTTAGCTTAACGAGTCGAGCTCGAACATGATTGTAGGCTTGTTTGCTTAACGAACGAATACGAGTTTGGCTCGCGAATGCTCGATTATGGTCGCAAACGCTCGATTATGTTCGCGAATGTGCTTTTATAAATACATCAATGTACAATAACCCTAACTCAAACGAGGATAAGTCATCCATTCATCTAATAGAGATTATATATTGATTTTATATAATACTCCCTCCGTCCCACAATATAAGGCCTTTTGGTAATTTCACAGAGTTTAAGAAAACCTAATAAATGAGTTAATTTTTAATATTTTAATGTAAAATATTGTACTATTTTCTCGAGATCGACTAATAATATTGCGTTGTTTAGTGTGAAAGTGAAAACAATGCATTTAATATTGTATTGAAATATGAAAAAAGACTTATATTTTTGACACACCACAAAAAAGTTAAAAAGACATATATCATGACGGATGGTGTATTTAGATATTTTTATAATAATTTTTGTTGTGTGATGTATGTACTATTAATCTATAACTTATTATTTTTGCATTTACACTTTATGTTTTATTTCTTAACGAGCCAAATTCGAGTCGAACTCAAGCCGAACATGAGTCGGAAGACAACAATATTTTTAACGAGTCGGGCTTGAACATGAGCTCGAACATTTTATCTTTTAAACAAGCCGAGCTCAAACATAATTTGTTGTTCGTTTAACAAACGAACGAGCTCATGAGCTAAACGAGCTCGAGCCCACCAATACTCGACTCGTCTCGGCTCGTTAACAGCACTATGTCCACTACATCATGGTTTAGCAGATCATATAACTTCAACTTGTAACTATCCCCCCAGCCATGAAAAATGAGGTACGAGTTCCCACAAAAGCCTAGAGGCCGATAGAGGTTTTCAAGTTTGATTGTCCACAACTTGCTCCAAGATCTTGGGTGAGCACAAGTGAAATCATTCAACACCCAAATTTCCACAATGTACGGAACAACCAAAGCGAAATCATTTGCAATGGATTCTCTGAAAAGGAATACTCGTAAATTTGTTGCCCTGCAATCAGTCTCACCCTTTAGAGATCAGTCTCGGATCCGGAAAACACACTGTTATGTATGTTGTGTAATTTTTTGCCTCCCCTAAAAATTTCCAGTCGCCTATAGTATCGCATCCCCTCACCCGGGATCCTGCGTCCGCCCCTGCTAGAGATACGGGTGGTATGATCATATCCAATGTTTCATCGCCAGTGGCACTAACGTTACGCTTACAGAAGTAATATTGGTGTTACTTTTACAAAGTAACATCAGTGGCAGTGACATTCATAGTGTGAGGATGCTAGAAGTAATTCTCTAGTGCCAACATAACCCACCTATATAAAATAAAAATAAAGAGAAGACCCTCACCCAAAGATATGTTGTAAAATATATAGGATAGAAATTAGGGGTGTACGGATACGGATAATCCGAAACCGAACCGAACCAGGGTAGTTCGGTTCGGTTAATAAATGCTACTGGTTCATTTTTGGTTTTCAAAATGGGAAAACGAAATTTTCGATTCGATTCACGGTTAGTCTTTGTAAATTATCGAAACCGAACCGAAAACCGAACTGAACTAAAAACCGAACCTGAACCAAAAGCCAAATCGTTTATATCCGAACGAAACCAAATAGAAAAAACCAAACCGTTTATAACCATATAGTGAATCAAATTGTTGTAATTGTATGATTTAGAAGAAATTTGATCATTTCGGTTTGGTTACTCAGTTAATCAACCAGTTATTTCGGTTCTGTTCAATTCGGTTATCTCTAATTATTTACTTTTGATTTTATTTCGGTTTTTCGGCTAACCGACCAAACCGAACCAGTTATTTCGGGTTTGTTCAATTTTCTTTTACAAACACTTCGGTTTCGGTTTGGATTTTCAATTAACCGAAAATTTCGGTTCGGTTTCGGTTACGGCCATTAACCGATCCGAACCGTGTACGCCCCTAGAAATGCCAAAAAGTAAAACAAAGGCAATTAACCTAGCATTCCAAATGGGCAATGCATGCCCTTTCATCACAATTATCACATATACATGTTTTACTGACCTATATATTGTTGCATCATAACCCCATATTAACAAGAGCTCTTCTGGTCATCATTTTGGAGTAATCCTTTACATATTCACAGATAAATTATTCTATCTCCTCAAACTGCTCTCAACCAAGATACAACCTGGTTTTTGTGCCAGGGGCAACCTGATTTCCCTATAAGAGCACACAAGGGAAAAATAAAAAGGGGAAGAAGAAAAAAAAAATGCTTTTTTTTTCTAACTTTGTGACTTCTGTTGGTCACTTGTTTTTTCCTGTACTTTGTTATAAAGCTCGATTGTTTCACCATGGGTTGGATCAAGGCACAATGCTGCTTCACAATCTCGAATAGCTGACATATAGTCTCCCATTGAGTCATAAAATGCTGCTCTAAGATGTAGAAGCTGCAAATCTGGCTTGAAAGCTATGGCCTTTGTCAACTCTGTTATTGCTTCAACTTCTTTGTGGTCATCCATTAGAACTGAAATTCATAAGGTCACCATCATGATTATATACAAGAATAGACTCTAAAGCACAAGCAAAAATTGTAGCAAAAGATTAAAACTTCGCTATCAAAGTAGAACCATAATGATGCTAAGGCAGAGCCAAATGCAGAAGGGAAAAAAAGAAGGTAAAATCATAAATCGACTTGTTCCATAGACACAAGGAGATACAACCTTATCAAGAATCTAAAAGGCCATGTAATTAATGCTCAACTCTGTTATAAGTAATTCTAGTGTGCTGATATTAATCCGATAGCCACGTCTCAAATTTCTTAAAATCACCACTTTAAACACTTTAGCCATGCTTGAGATACGATTTGTCAATGTATGAAACTTGCCTATTTCCATGGCAAGGCCTAATATAATAATCTTGATAAAATGATATACAGATACAACACCATCTTTATTGAAGCCATCAATAATCTCAAAAATGTTGAATCGGGCTATAGTCATCTAATTGCAAATACGTATTTTGACATAGATTGCTTCATCTAATTGCACCATGAAATGCTCGAGTTTCAAGCATTTTATTTAACTTTCATTCCTGTTTTAGAAATTACAGATATCATATAGAAGCCTCTAAAACAAGAAAAACAATAGAAAACGGGTAAGTCAGTAATATTTTCCACAAAGTACAAGGATTTGGATAAGGCAACAAATCTATTTCAGGAGAGGAGGCCACAAACTGCATTTAAATGTCAAAGCACTGAAAACTTAGGTAAGTATTAAATCTTTGTCAACTATTCAGGGAAATATGTAAGAGTTGTTTCCTACATTGTTTGACAGTAAAATATAATATAAAAAAAAAAACTTTTCAGTGTGAAATTTCTCAATTATCCAAACATACTTGAAGTCCTTTTCCTACCAAAAATCCCATACATTTGCCTACTTCATAGTGACATTAAGTGTGAGACGAGCTGGATACATTTATTAGCATTTTAATTGTTAGCAAACATTAAAGTTATTTAGGATACCAAATAGAAGAAGCAACATGGACAATCAGGATACCAAATAGCATATTGAAACAACAACAAAGTAAGAGCTTTCTGGGAAAATTGTTAGTATCCCATGAATGTAACGCAATAACAACAAATAAAGAGAATAATTTAACTTTCAAAGGAGATTCAGACTCACCAGCTGCCCTATATCGGTATGGATATGTTCGTAAGGGGTCCAATTGTGTTGCCATGCTCAGGTCACTTTTTGCCATTTCACGGTCACAGTATTCCGAGCGCTTCTCATAGGCAGATGCATTAGACATTGCCTTGTCAATCAACTTTGTCATTTCATCATATGCAGCTTTGCGCTGATTTTTATATGATAGACACGTGCCAAACCTTGATGTGCCCGTGTATGTTTGATGTTTAACGCATTCATATAGCAATCAATAGCTTTATCTATCTCTGAAATATCAACATAGATACTCGCCAGATTACTTAATGCCTGCATATATAAGGAGATTCCTAATTTGGTGAATTCCAAATCATATAAGAATAAAGCTGTGAACTTTTGAATGTATATGTGCTTACTTGTCCTTTTCGGAGACCATCTGATGGGCACCTAAGAGCTTCTTCTAAAAGTTGGATCACATATGGTGAGGATTCGGGATCTGGGTTCGTTTCATACAAAACATAAGCTTTTAGGAAGAAGGCTTCAAATGATCTTTGGATCGAGATGGATTCTTCAGCTTTAGCTATTGCTTCTTCACGATAGCCTGTATCGTATAGAATCCATCCTTCATAAACAAGCCTTTCATGCTCAGAAGTAGCATGATTTCTTGCCATTCTCAGACTTCGCATTGCAGCCTTGTGGCAGTTTAACCTGAAAGGATGAAGTCAAAATAACATCAACTTTTGGACAACAAAAACAACTAAAAATGTCTTTTTTAATCTATTGAATGTGAAAATAGTTGCTGCAAGAACACAATTACCTGAGGAGCAGGAGAGATTGTCGAAATCTCAATACGCTTTTCCCAGGGTCATTAGCCAACATATGGTGTACAACAGCTAGAGACCCAATATCATCTACCGAAGACCATCGATCATAAAGTTGCATCCAGCAATCAGCCTGGCTAAGCTGCTGAACATGATGACGAAGAAGCTCCACTAAATGGTCACCTTGAAGTTTTTCATGAAACATCACATAATTGGGATTCAAAGTTAAAATTGCCCTGACATCCCTTAATGCCCCTTCGTAATCCTGCTGTGCTATCAAAAACCATGCACGCAGCTCGAGGCAATCAGGAGAGACCTTGAAACCAATTATTTTATTGATCTCTGCAATAGCTCCATCAATTCTATCTGCTTCCTCTACCATGGTAATAGCCCTGTACTTGTATGGAAAAGATAGAGTCGGGTCCAACTCCGTGGCTGTATCCAAATCCATGATTTTTTCTTTTCCATCACAGTACAAAGATCTCTCTTGATACATCCACCCAGAAGATGGGTGCTCAGAAATTAAAGAGTTAATTAGTTTATATGCTTTGTACTTATGACCACGCTTGTACTTGGCCCTTGCATGACCAACAAGCGAGTAGACATGACCGGCCTTAAAAGCAGCCTCAAACCATTTCTGCGCGTCCTTAAACTCCTTTCTTTCGAGCATGACACATCCCAACTGATGGAAAACAAGCTGTTTCTGCCAATTTTCATTAGCGCATTCTACCATCCTTTCAAGCAACATAACTGTGGTATTTGACTTCATATCCTCCTCTAACGCGGTATGGCTTAAAAAATTGTACAGCAGAAAAGAAGCATGTCCTGCCAAAGCTAGGGATTCCCTAGCCTCGGAACTGCAAAAGAATCTCATAACGTTTGAATTGTGTAACGAACTTGGAAGCTCCCTTAAAAAAACCTGTAAGCAAGCTGCCACAAGAATATGAGCAGTTTCCTGCAACCCGTACTCTATAAGCAACATTGCACTCTCCATGTCATGAACCAGAGATGCTAAATAGGCATCACAGGCTGATTTCATCTCCTCACAGCAGAACCTGTTAGCAAATACTAGAAGCTCTAATACTACATCAGGATCAAAAAGATCAAGACTTTTTGTCCAACTATATGTCTCCACAGCCCTCATTCCTTTAGCGGAAATCCCATTTTGCGAAAAATTGATTCTTTCTCTTCGTGACTCTGTGAAACTACCATAAAGCATTGCCTTAAGTGGCCTTGAAAGCAATGACATCCTAAACCTACTACACCTGATCTCATCATCTCCTACAATAAATGCAATATCACGGTCCTCCTCGTCTATAACCATATCATTCATGGATGATGTTGAGCATTCCTCGTCTTCCATGTTCATATCCGCATCTTCGTCTTTTTGACTACGAGCACATAAACAGGGATTGTCAGCAGAATCAGGATCGTACCCTGACACCAATGCGCATTTGGGGCACTCCATGCCTCTTCCACAACAATCCATGGCGGATATCCCGATAAGCTCATCCTCTCTTCTGTCATACCTCAACCATGCTGACAATACCATCTTTGAATGCACATCAACAGAATGTCTCCTAGCTGAAGTTAGGCTTCTCCTAAACAACTTTGGGTCAGGTAAACCTCTAAGAACGGCGGATTGTTCAAGAAACAAACCTGACAAATCAAATTGAGGGCAATTTCCAATTCTTCTGGAAATGTCAGCCAAGGTTCCCGCAAAATCAACAAATTTAAGATAAGGATCGATCTGTGGTTCAATAACATTAGCTTGGGGAAGGCCGTAAACGGCTAGAGCTTCAGCTAAAACAGTCGAATTGATGTCATTGCTCGGCAGAAAATTACGTGTAGATTTTACCCTAATCGAACTTTGAAGCTGTTGCAGAAATTTTTCTCCTACGCTGCCTCCTACACCACCATTGTATAGCTGTGGGCCCTTACACCTCTCCATCATTTTCAAACTACGCATAGTACTAAACACGTTATGCTGCATATTTTCCTCTCTTTTCAAACACCACAAATGGTATCAAAAACTTTTATTCTTTCAAAAAATGAAAAGATCATTTACCAATTACGCATTCAAAAAATAAATCATGAAGATCTAAAACAAAATACCAAAACCAAAGAAAAGCGAAAGAAAAAAGAAAAAACAAATTACCTGCAAACACCACCGTAATTAAAAAAGAAAATGTAACAATGGTGTCCGCAGGCTGGCCGATATGAACAATGGCGGAACCTTTTTTTTTCCTTTTATTTTTATTAATTAATTGTTTTCCTTTCCTTTCCTTTCCTGTTTCTTTTTTTTTTTTCTTTAACGAAAATAACGCCGGGAAAAAAATGACAAAAACGGTTTTTTTTTTGGTTTGTTGACTTTAGTTTCTTTTTCGCCAACCAAATATTGAAGAGTGAAGACGACGATAGGGAGGTGGTGGCGGGTGACTGTTCTAAATGCGGCCACAAACACATCTCTAAAATCTCTCCCTTTTTTATGGCAATTACGTGTAATATTAATCCTAAATATACTGCATTTTTTCTCAAAAAAAAAATATATATATATATATATACGGCATTTAATAATATCTTCGGAAATCCAAAAAAAATTGCTGAGTACAACGTCCGTCCTATAAAAAAAAATATCTATTTTTGTAATGTATTGTAATTTAAGTACAAATAGGCAAATACATCATTATCATATAATCAATGCACTATTAGAATATAAAATGAATGTATAAACATTAAATGTTATCATATAAGTATATTTGGAAAAAAAAATACATTAAATGATGTATTGAATTTTTAAAAGGACACCTTTTATGAGACATTTCATTTTCAAGATATGGTTATTTTTTTGGGGGGGAGGGACCATAAGTACAAAAATTAATGTAGAAATGGAGTGCGGAAGGGCATTTTACATTTTCAAAGATTATAAAGAAAAACAAATCTTTTGGACAAAAATACCCATTCACGAGAATATTCATCCAGGATGCAACAATATTCATGAATCATCAAGTAACATTCACAAGAATATTCATCAGGATGCAAGAACATTCATGAATCATCGAGTAACTCATCCGTCGGATGCAAGAACATTCATGAATCATCAAGTAACATTCACACTAACATTCATCCAGGATGCAATAACATTCATGAATCATCAAGTAACATTAATGAATCATCAAGTAACATTCATCCAGGATGCAAGAACATTCATAAATTCAGCGAGTCATCAAGTAACCTTTGCACACGATCGGACTAAACAAGCGTTATCATTCATCCACATCATACCGTAACATTGA
Source organism: Gentiana macrophylla (assembly GCA_026214975.1). Classification (NCBI taxonomy): domain Eukaryota; kingdom Viridiplantae; phylum Streptophyta; class Magnoliopsida; order Gentianales; family Gentianaceae; genus Gentiana; species Gentiana macrophylla. Next base: position 89,728,229 of record CM047809.1, on the reverse strand, counting down.
TCGCACGTAGTAACATTTACCGTTCGGTAGTGAATCCCAAATCCCAAATTCTCAAAAAAAAAAAAAAAAAAAAAGCTGCCGCAAATCGGCAACCATTGAAGTTCACCACTCCTCCTCCGCCCGATAACATTCATCCACATCCACATCGATCCAAAGACAGAGTAACATTAACCATGGAAGGTCGGCTCCTCAAAGAATAAAGCGTTGACTTCTTCGATTGCTCCGGCTCCTCCGCAGTGAGCACACAGCTAGAGGAGGAGGGCGGCAAACCATGGTTGCGGAGAGGGAAGTGAAGACAAAATTTCCACTAAAGAGGATGCTAGAAAGCAACGATCAATCTTTGAAAAGATGATTCAAGATTTTGAAAAGCAATGAACCTGAATAAAATGCGCATAAAGGAATTTTTTTACCTTCTATTTTCTTCATTCCTGCAACCTTTTCTGGATCCTCCCTGCTTCTATTTGACGTTTTTTACACAATGGTGACGGCGGTCGCCAAATTTAGGGATAGCAAAGTCGATGCCTATAAGTCATGAAAAAGTGGAAAAAAAAAAAAAAAAAAAAGGGTAATTTAGTCAAATAAGTTATTGTTTGTCCTTATAAAATAAGTGTGTACTGAAAACCCTATTAAGTCATAAATTAGTCCTTTTGGACAAAAAAACTATATTTTTTGTGTGACGGGGTAGTATTAAAATAAACAATATTTTGCCTGTCAAAAAAAAAAACAATACTCCCTCCCTTCTAAATTACGTGAGGCCGCTGTCAAAAAATTTTATTCCAAAATAACTGAATTAGAACATTTTTCAAAACGGCATTTATTGATATTTTTTCTACTTTACCCTTATTTAATACTAGTAATAAGTTAAAAATAAAACTGCATTAATTATAGTGTTATTTGTTTATAAGGACGTGTTTTGGTACTTAATTAGGCACTTAGGACATCCAAAAAAGATCATTAGTTATAAGGACGGATTTATTTTATTTTTCCACTTCTACCCTTCATATATACGATGTTAATGTATATTCAGCCTATCTTTAAAGCACATTCAAATCCTCTTCATAATCACAAAAGTAATTCTGATTCGTTCGCTCACGATTACGATTCTTCATAATCACAAAAGCGGTCGATTCGCATATTATTACCGATTCGCATTATGCTTTCAATTGTGATTCTTATGCAATTTCGCTTTCGTAATCGGATTGTTCGCCAGATCTCGCTCTTTTAATCGGATTCGATTGTGCAATTTCGCTCTTGTAATTTTGTTGTCGATTTGTGCATCGAGTTTGAAAAAATCAACCCAACCGTTGTTCATCTTGTTCTTCAATTTTTTCGTAATTTTTAGATTTTTGCGTGCATTCTGTTATTGATTTTTCATATTTGTCGATGCTTTTCGAGTTTTGTTTATTACTCATGTTTGTTGTTGATTTTGTTCGTGCATTCTCATCTGCAGCTATTCTAAGTGGTCTATAAGTTTGAATTATTTTGTTTCTTGTTTGAATTAGTTTTTCTTCTCTCTGTGTGTTTGTTCGGTGAGTGTTCATTTTGTTTTTTCGATTTGGCTTGTCTTATGTTTGTTTATAGTATGATTGATGCACGTTGACTTCTTGTAGTAGTCATTATTCTTCATTGTTACATTTGTTCTTTTTAATGATTTTTGTAATCTATGTTATTTTTGTGTGTATTTAGTGAATTTTAGTCGTAGTTAGTGTTATTTGAGAGTACGTTTGTTCTTTTTGAATGATTTTTGCATTATATGCAGTGTATGTGTTTTCTTTTAATGTGAGTGTGATGTTTCTTTTGTAATTTTGTGAATATGCTTTATATGAATTTTGATTGCATTGTAAATAGAGTTATTTGAGTTTCACAATGTTGATATGTCATGTTCTTTAGCCTTTGCAGATTGTGTAATGTTTTTTGGGATTTATTCTGTATTGAGAGGAGAGACATTGGTATATTTCCATGTTGTTGAATGAATGTTGTAATCAGTGTATTTGAATTTGAGCTTTTGATGTCTATATACCGATTTCGTGTGTAAAGTGATGACATTAAATACATTATGCGATGATGATCATTTCTTATGCAGTGACATTGCCTGCTATGTATTGACATACATTTTTTTTTTGTGAACTGTGTTATTTTAGGTGATTTTATTCAATATTTTTCCAATGTATTTAGTTATCAGAATGATATTGAATAATTATTGGACTGAATGAAGTTATTTGGAATGCGTATTCATGATGTAGTCGTTGCAGTGACATCCTTCTCCATTGCAGTGACATAGTCCTTTTTTTTCTCTGCAGGGTTATATTGTGTTCACAATGTTGATTCTTATGTGCACCTATAAGGAAGAGATGTGTGTTGTCACAGTGACAGTTGATAGTACGTTAAAGTATATTCATGATAGACTTTCAAATCGGTGGACGGATTTGAAGGATATGTCTATCAGTTTGTATTGTGTGTTGCCTGATGATCCCAAGTGGCTGTTATGTTCCGATGATGATGTGCAGTCAATGATTGCTCTTGCTGAATCTTACAATGCTAAGCGTGTTAAAGTGGAGGTTGTACGGAATGATGTTGTTGGTTCTTCATCTTCCATTACAATCATGGTAGTTGTGTTGGATCCGAGGATGTTGTTGATGATGAGGTTCTATGATTTCGTCTTCGTTGATAGTAATGTGTTGAGTTTTGGTTGGGACAAAATTGTAATCAAAGAAGGTCAATTGTTTGTTGGTGGTGCGGATGATTTTAGGGAGTGCCTTCAAAAGCTGTCTATACAAACTGGTTTTAAGTATGTGTACAAGAAGAATGATAGTTGTAGGATTTATGTTGTTTGTGCTAAGATGAATGAAGCAAATTGTAGTTGGTATGTTCGTGCTTGATGCAATAAATCAAGTGGATTCTTTTATGTAACTAAGTTGTGCAATGTTCATACTTGTGGTACTTCTTTGAGATCTTTTGGGCGAGATCGTCGTATGACTTCTGATCTTCTTTCGAAGGTTGTTCTTCGTAAGGTTCATGAAGACTCGAGTTTCTCTGCGCATCAGTTGTGACTTTTGGCGGTCTCGATCATGGTCGTGCGATTTCTTATGCAGTTGCTTGGTCTGCTGTTAACAAAGCTAGGGATTTGTTATATGGTGATGTTAAAACCTCATTCAAAAGTTTACCTGGTTATGTTAATAGTGTGCGTGAAACGAACCCCTGGTTCATTCTTTATTTTAGAGGTGCATCCACGAATCTCGTCATTTTCAACGGATGTTTATTGCGTTTGATGCTTGTATTCGTGGGTTCAAACATTGTCGACCAATCTTTGTTTTTGGATGGGGCTCATTTGAAGTTTGATCGGTCGGCCATTTGTTGGGTGCAACTGGGAAGGATGGTGATAATGGTATGTCTTATTTTGAGTAATCGTTTATTTTTTATGCGGTGACACTTGAGTTTATCTTGATGACACTATATTTTATTATTTGAGAGTTTTTTTTTATCACTTTCCATGTGGCATTGCTTTGATATCTTCTTTTTTGAGTTCTGTATCAACCGCTCTCTGCATTTAGGTTCGATTTTTATGTTATGGTGTGTTTTTGCACTTTCTTGTTTTGGTATTGAGATTTTTGTTGCGAGTGACATTGGTTTTTGTTATTTTCTTTGTGATGTTACGATTTGATATTGTTCCGTGAATATATCCTCTACGTGTTATGGTGTTGTTGATTACGAGGATTTCGATAATTGGAGATGGTTCTTGTTGCATTTGAAGAATTTGCTTATCAGGTTCGTCGGATGGCGTTCATGGTAGCGAGGAATCTGGACTATTGGATGCTATATGTGAAGTGTTTCCTGATGCATTTCATTCTTATTGTATTTACCATTTGAAGTTGAATCTGAAGACTTGTTTTAGTGGTAAATATGTAGGTAAATCTTTGCGTGAGAGAATGGTCCATTTGTTTTACCAATGTGCTTATGCTCCGACTGTTGAAGAGTATGAGAAATGCATGGCTGATATGTTACTTGAAGGTGGAGAGCGTGCAGAAACTTTCTTTTTGAATTTAGATCCGAAGAATTGGGCCAATTCTTATTTTGAAGGTTGTCGGTATGGTCATACTCGCCTTACTTTGGTGAGTCGTTTAATGCTTGGATATTTAAGGAGAGGCACCTTCCTGTGTTGAATATGGTAGATGGCATTCGTATCAAGATCATGACAAGATTCTCAGATAAGCGTGCTGCTGCAGCATCATTCAAGTCTTTGATCTGTCCAAAAGTTGATTCTATTTTGTCTAAGCTGATGGATTCAGGCAGTCGCTTTGGTGTTGCTAGTTGTAGTTATTATAAGTATGAGGTTTTTTCATCTCCGCCGGCAAGTGTTAATTTGGATATCCGTGCTTGCTCGTGCAAGAGTGGCGTGGAATGGTTATCCGTGTATTCATGGATTGGCCGTGATTGTGAGTCTGAGTTTTCCTTTGAATGAGTACGTGGATCCTTGTTTTTGACACGATCTATGTTGATTCATACGATTTTGGAGTACTGACCAATTCTGGTCCATTTTTGAAGAATAATTTCAAGATCTTATTGTGCTTCCACTGTTCAAGAAAGCGACTGGTAGGCCTCGGACGAAGCGTCTTCGATCTCGTGGTGAGAAATCAACTCGTGTTATCCAATGTGGTCGTTGCCATGCGTTTGGCCATCATAATAAGAAGGGTTGTTTTGCTCGTCTTAATCAATAGTTAATCTATTTTTCTGGTTTTGTAAGCGTTGACTTTTCGATTTAATAGGCATGATTTGTGAGATTTCCCTAATGCAGTGACATTAATGTTTTTACATTTTGTATGCTCATTGAGTGCCAAGAGTTGTAATTCATTTAGTTGCTATTGTATTCATTGTAAAGATCTTATTATATAGTTATTGTGAAGTCATTTGTATTTGTTTTTTATACCCAATTTGTTTGTGATGTTTCTATGTTTGTGTTTCTTTAATGAGTTCATTCAAATTATTGTTTCAGTGAGTGCAGTGACATCAGTGTCACTGCATCTTTCTGAAGAAGTTTTTTGTATAGAAATTCTAATGCATTTAATTCCCTTTTCCACATAAAATCTTAACATCAATCCATAAAGAATTAGAAGTCATTGCACAAGAACCTGATGCATCAATCATTTCCAGTTTGTTAAAACACAATGAACCCTCAAACATGAATTAGTAATTATGAACCATTGAATCTTTTGTATTTTATAAGATTATATACAATGAGATTTTTTCTTATACTGAATTTGAATTCAGTAGTGCTTCTTTTTATTCCCCTATCTGTTTGCTTTATTTGTATCTTTGTATTTGATTTTTGAATGAACTGAAATGTTTTTGTTCTGACTGCAGTGACATCGTTGTCACTGCATCTGACTGCAGTGACATCGTTGTCACTGCATCTGAAATAACATGCCTTTTGAGTGTTGATTCCTTGTGCTGTTATTGGTTTCATGCACTCACTTGAATCTTAAAATTTTGTGTAGAACAATTAGAACTTTTACTAGCATTTTATGAAAAAAATGAACCATCAAACATATTTGATTTGTTTATACAAAATGAAGCATTAGTTATGAACCATCTAACCAAAATGAAGTATCAGTTATGAACCATCAAATAAAACCCCATCTTTGCGCCTTATGATAGTCTACTCTTCAACTACATCATACCAATGATTGACCATCAACATAGCAAAACAAGCTGAATAGTCAAAACAAGTAAAATTACGGCTATTTTAGTCCCGTATGTGAAGTCTGTCAATCACTAATGAATTTACTACCATTGCCTTGAATCACGTGCACTTGTTCTGCTGCTAGTTGTCTTTGGAATTTCTAAATCTTGTGCTAGCTTGTAGATGTAATATGACACGTAAAGGCACGATCCTGCATTACATTTCAATGATTACGTTATTATTGTGTATCCTTATTTTTGTCATTATGTTAAGAATTGCATTAAGACTTACGTTGCATTATCTTGTAAAGGTAGGTTTGCAACCTTTTCCACTTTCGTTGCTATTATCGGTTCTTTGGTCGTTTGGTTCAATGGCTTGTGAAAGCATCTCTAATCGCAAAATAAGACCGATCCATGTGCAATGTTTTTGTTATATTGCATGATTTTTGTGAAGAAGATGCGATGTGATGAAATTCGATGATAGAAGATGCGGTTTTATCATGATTTCTTTGATAACTTCATGTAATTTCACGATCTTTGATGAATACATCGGGTATGTCTGGCTTCACATTTCTTTGAATGATGCATTTTCCATGTTGTGTCTCTAAAGTGTATGTTAGGAGTACCCAGGTGGTATGGCCTTGGCTCTAATCCCATCAAGATAACGGGAGAAAAACTTTATTTCCTTGTTTGTATTATTTCCAAAGCATCTCGATCGTTTTCTCATTTCTGTATGTCTTGTCTCGCTCAATCTCTTCAAATATTGCCTGCACATTGCATTTTCATGATATTATGAATTTGAACTGGAAGCTATTTATTTAAATCAGTTTGTATGCCTACCCATGTTCCTGCATTGAATATGTGGTAGTTCGGCTTAACTAAATTTGCACGTTTTAAGAGCTCAATGAATCCTTGAACCACCTGTTGCAAATCTCATTAGGCTAAGTTAGTTTATTTCTTTATCAAATAATTCAGTTTCATCAAGTAATGCAGTGTGAGTAAGATTGAATTAGACTAAGATGCAGTGACGGTAAGATGGAATTAGACTACGATGTAGTAACAGTAAAATTTTACCGTTTCGTCTATTTGTAGCTCATTGAGAACTTCCATTATCGAGTCAACGTTCACATATGGGTAGTCTCCGAATGATTTTGCCCATACTACAGCCCTGCATTTAGTAATTTATTGTTAGTATTCATTTTTTCAAGAAGATTTATTTTGTATGTTGTTGTTAAGTTATTTTTGCTTACTCTTGTCCTTCATTGTTGTTTAACTCTTGAATTCTTTTGAACACTTTCGGGAGAATGTGTTTTCCACACTTGTATTTATCTTTGTCTTTATGGATTATGATTTTCCCTTGAAACCTCGGATTTTGCTTAGGGATGTAGTAATCTTTCCTTTCCACTTCGATCCTTCTTTGGCTTTTTCTTCTTTTCTTGGCATACTGGAAATCGGATTCTCTTTCTTTGTCCTCTTTCTTGCATTTTTCTTCACCCCCCTTTCAATTGTGAAATCTGGGGTCCGTTGTTGAGTACGAGGTCGTAGCTGTCGTGCAGGTTGTTCAAGTTTTTGTGCAGCAGGAGTGTGTTGATCAGCATCATCCTGTTCTTCCAATTTTGTGTGACTGGTGAGTTGCAATGTTGTCAATTTCATCTTGTAATTCTTGATTTTTTTTCCAGTTCTTCAATTTTTGTTTCTTCACTGTGATCTTCTCTTTGAGGCTTTCATTCTTCTCTTTCTCACCTTCAAGTTCAACTTTCAAATTCCCGATTGTGGTCTCCTTGTGAATAATGTTTGCTCAAGTGTTCCCACTTTTTCGTAAGCTCTGCACAGCTTTTTCGTTTTTTCTTCCTCTTCCAACATAGCAAACCATCTTTTCTCGTGAAGCACCTTGTTCATTGTAACTCTCCAATGAGTTGTTGATGTACAAATCCTTTTCCTTTATGTTCTCTTTTTGCCTGTTAATGGTCGACATTGCAAGCTCAATCTTCTCATTCAATTCTTTAACTTCAATCTCCAACTCAGTTTTTTCAGCAGTAGTGACATCTAATGTCTCATTGATGTCCGCAAGCTTTGCTTCAAGTTCTTCATATTTCTTGAGATATCCACTTACACACTCGCTTCAAGTCTTCCACTTTTGATGCTAGACTTAGATTCTGATGTTGTAGCTCTTCAATTCTTTTCTTCATCATGCCAACACATGCTTGATCACTCTTGTCTTTTGCCTGCAAACATATTTTAAAATACAATAATTAGTAAATCAAGTTCCTTCTTTAGTATAAGCATTGTTTTCTATTTTCAGTGACATTGTGTGATGCAGTGACATTATGTAATGTCACTGCATTTTGGTCTTTTAGTAGTTTGTAGTTGTCAATACCATGGCTTGCTTTAGTTCTGCAATTTTGATGTTTGCATCTTCTACTTCTCTTGACAAGGTGATGTTTTTCTGTTTTATCTCTTGAACTTCATCCTGCACATCCTGCACCAGTTGTAGCAAATGTGAAGTTTAAGTGCAGTGACATAAATTTTTATTGATTGTCTTTTGTGGTAAACATGGAAAAAGTAGGTTTACAATTGGTGGTGATGGTGTTGGGGTCAACAATCTGAATGATGGAGTTCTTCTATATTTATTTGTAGGTTTGTGTGCTTGTTTAGGAGTGTGTTGTTTTTGTACCTCTTCATCTTGTTGTTGTGGTTGCATTTCTTCCTCATTGGCTTCATATTGCCAGTCACTTTGTTCTGTTTCCATTCCATCCTCTCCAGATTTGATATCATCACTTTCAGAATCTGTTTCATTCTCTTCTGGTTGCACCTCTTCTTCTTCTATTTCCATGGTATCCTCTGCACATTCATGTTCATCACTTCCAGAGTTTCTTTCATTCTCTTCTGATGTACTGTCTTTTCCTTTTGTTTCCATGCTTTCCTGTCCACAGTCATGCTCTTCATGATCATCAGTTTCAGAATTTGTTTCATGCTCTTCATTATCATCACTTTCAGAATTTCTTTCATCCTCTTCAGCTGTCATTTCATTATCCGGATCCTTTTGACTGCTTTCTCCCTCTTGCTTTTTTCCCAAGCTTTGTATGAGGAGGAACTCAGTCAATGTTGGAGTCAATTCTTCAGCATTGAACTGTTTCAATTTTGCATTATTAAAGTATTTAGTTATTTCTTTCATCATGGATTCACATACAAGTATTCTATGTTATTAAATAAAGAACTATAACAATAATGCAGTGCAGTGCATTTCATTGCAGTGACATGCAATAACAATGCAGTGACATGCAATAACAATGCTGTGACCATTTAGTGATCTTCAAAATTTAGATAGAATTACATGTTGGATCGTATATGCGCACTAATATATCCTAGAGGGGGGTGAATAGGATATATATACCCTTTTTAAATTTTTCTCAATAGTTTTTCAACTTTTATTAAGTCTTTTAATTAAACACGGAGTTCCAACTACTTAGGAAGCTGTTAGACCAAATTAGGCGGAAGAGCTAACCGGTTAACGTGTTGTTCCTAAGGTACTAGGTGATCAAGTTATATATATTACTTTACTTTTAATTGAGTTATCCAAATAAGTTAATGTGAAGGTAAATTACCAGGCTATTCTAATGGCTAATTATTGACTTAGGTGATACTAATCAAGGGATAGATAACACTGATAATTAATTTCAGTAATGCTCAATTAATTATATGATTATCAATAGACTTCAACCACTTATGTAATCAGCAATGCAGCATATCAACTTTGTCAAGGATTGATTCTAATTTAAGCAAATCAGAAGTGCATCAATGTGATTTACTTGAGTTATATTAACATAGTATAATGTTTATACAGTACAAAAGATTTGCAATGGCTGGTAGGTCAAGTTTGTATCAACACAACAAAAATGAATGTGCAGCAGCTATCTGTGTTCTCAGAATCTGCAGTATATTAATATACTGACTCTGACAGTTTATCCAACACAATTTAGACAATAGCAAAGCAGATGTGTCAATGAGCCGTGATAACTGTTATAAGGGAGATTAACTTGTTCCTTAATGTTAGGTATATCCCAAAAGGTGTTAACAGAAACAGCAAGGTTGATTTACTAATATTCAGCAGTGTCCAGATTTGATATGCAGCAGGATGTATTTCTGGAAGTGTTTGTAGAGGATGCACTCAACTTAATAGCTTAATTCAGGAGTGATACAGCTAATCAATTAATCAGTTTTAAGCACATAAAGATATGTTTTTAACTTGATTAGCTAATCATGCACACCTAAGTGTTTATCACATAAATCACCACACACAGATTTCCACTATACTTTCAGTTAAATACAATTATAACAATCTTCAGGTCAAAAGATAAAATACAAGATGAAACGGTATTCTGACTTGTTAAACCTTTAGATCACACTGTAGTGATTGAAACTTAATCACAACTGTGACACACGGTAAGTTTCAATCACAGTTCTTTTTCTAAAGTTTAACACAACAGAATAAAATACAACCTCGGTATTTATTCAATCAAATACTAAAAACAAAAGACACGGTTTGAAATTAGTACTTTGAAAGCAATAAATAAAAACGTGAACTTACTGACAATGAATCACACAGATTCAGATTGTGAGAGGAACGGTGCAACTGTCACCTGGAAACGAACCAAGGAACAATCCAAGTCCTATCCAGTTCCAGAAGCAATCCCACAATCAACGGCAAACAATTTACAAAATACAAGGAAATTTTTAGTATTGAGAAAATGTTTGATCAGCTTAGTTAGCTTGATCAGTTTGTTGTCTTTGGGTTTATATAGACAGTGTAATGCAAAATGTAGTGGCTGTGTATTATATGAGATGACTTGGAATACTAAATGACATACATAGTAAGTTGTAATGTATTTAATCTAGAAAGACTTATGCCATGTAACTAGGCTGATAGACTTTTCTTCGAGAAAGATATTTTTTTTTTATTTTAAATTTCAAGTCATTCAATAATTAAGCATTCTAAGCAAGCAGTTAATCTTTTTCGAGGTTACTTTATTGTGGTAAATAAATATTTCGAATTTCACAGTATTTCAAAAATTCGGTTTCTTATACATACAACTAATCTTTTTCAGGATATATTTATTAGAGAAAATAGCATTAGATTGAAACAAAGAACAATTTTATATATATGATTAATTATATAACTTTTATCGCAGTAGCATTTTATGTGGTTCAGTCAATTGTACATGCCTATATATATGTGTGGATGCAACTAAGTGAAGTGAATAGTCAACATAAACCCAAAGTGATAAGTGTAGTTTTGTTCGAGTGTGATATAGACATAGAGGTAGATCTATATCACACTCTCCGATGGGACATGCAGACTCGATTGATTAATCAAATATGTTACTGATTTCATTAAATTAATAAGTCATTTTCGTCTTGTTTGTTAATGTTGTCAAACATTAAACTAATCTGAAAATAACACATAATTTAAATCATAAATCAGATAATCAAATTGACTTTATCAAATATGTGTAGAGAATAGCTGAGTCATTCATCGAATTATGGATTTCGATTTCCTCACTTATTCAGACATGACTTTGGGATTAAGAATGAAAAATAAAATAAGTCATACCTGTTTCACCTTTCAAAAATCGGGTCAAACAATCAGTGGTCGGGTTAATAGAGCAGCAATTCAGACAATGAATCGGGTTTGAACCGAGTCGGAAACGCTTTAGTCAATGAGCCAGCTTAGCGTCTGAATTGAAGATTGAAGCAACCGAAACGACGAAGGCTTCATCAGAGCTCATCAATGATGGAGCAGGTTCCAAGATTGACCAGAAAGGTCAATCCTTTACTCTATTCAGCATCGGACGTTTCACCATGGTTGAAAAAGCACACTTACCATTGAAGAAGTAGACTTCAAGACTTTTGACCGGAAAGGTCAAACCTTTATCTCGATTTGTGGTAGGTTTTGCATCATCAGCAACATGCAACAGATTCAAGGTATCACCTCACCAACTGGAGTGGCTGCGTCACCGGTTGAGATGTGATTTTCGAAGCAAGAATCATTCAAATGATCGATTGAAGACTTCATCGAAGACTGGGAAGTCTTCTCAGCAATTTTGAAAATGATTCAAGGAAGAAGGAACGTTTGAAGAGCGGATTCAAAGCATAAGGGAGTAAATCGAGATATGAGCATTGAATTTCTCTGAGAAATTAATGGAGATGAGATGGAACGGTTTCGGAGGAGGAACGAAACGGTTTGACTGAAGGTTTCAATGAGTAGATATATGAAGAAGGTTTGTCGGAATTTGAGGTTTCGAGATAACCGGAAATAGAAACAGCTGGGAGTGAAAGGTTCATTGTCTGAAGGTGGATTAATGGAGGTAAAAGCTGGTTTCAAGAGAGAATGAGGTGGAGAGGAGCGGCAGAATGAGTATAGTGGGAAGGCTGCTGACTTTTGTTATATATTGGATTAGGTTTTTTTTTTTAGAGAATATATTTGATGTTAGTATAAGGCTGGTGAATAAAAGGGCCGAAATAGTGGGGCCAAGTACTAACCATAGATACCGAGATCCAAATGTGTATTATGTAAGAGTAAAGGGCCGAACTGATTTTATGAAAAATAGGCCGATTAAAATTGTGATATGGTTTAATGGGCATTTTATTGAATTAACAGTGAAGTGCCTGCAATGTAACATGCAATATTAGTCCATACACATATATAATGATCCATAAACTATATATAATGTATATGCATTAAAATAACTTATATTATAGCAAGACATTATTATAGTTTGCAAAGTATAATACCATAATAAAATATTAGGATATATCATTAATATATGTACGACACGTATTGTTGACAAAGCATTATATCATAGTATTGAGATTGATTCTTATATAATAGCATTTCTACAAGACAATGAACTTATAGTGATGTTATCGAAAATATCATTTATTACATGAAAACCAGAATGTTTATGTATGGTGTATCGTGGAAAATACAACACATTAATAGATGAGTGATACTAAAAAGATTTAATCAAATGAGAGATGTGAAAATTAATCAACCATTTCACAACATTACATTCTTAATATTTACCTGATGTTCTCCCATGTTTTGCAGCTTTCTTTTTGTTAGAATGTCTTGCAGTTTTCTTAGATTCCACTTTTTTATCCTTGGAATCCATGTGTGCGCCAAACTTTTCTTTCCCTATTTTGCTCTTTTTTCTTTTTTCTGCTCGACAAGATCTTCTATGATGTCTGTGTGTTCACAGAACCAGTACTGTAGCACACCAGTGGATAAATATGGATTATAATGCAGTGACATTGGTTTCCAATTAAATTTTGTAAAGAAACACAATTATAATCAGATGGTAATTGAGTGCACATACCAGCAGGAACACAGTGCATCCGTTTACATATCTTGGATGCGACCATTTTCGATTAAGCCCATTCTCCGTTATTTCAATTATATGAGATGACCAATCAAATGAGCTTAAATGACTCAAGTCATCGACATAGTATAGAATGACCATGGTATGTTACGCTTACGATGTTGCGAAGAAGATCGTTGCAAGTAGTAGAAGACAAAGTAGTTTCACCGTGTCCTCAATCGATGTTGAATCGGGTTCTTTTACCTTTTCCTTTATTAGTTCTTTCAATAAGACTTATCTTTATTCTGTCAACACCGAGAGAACAATCTTTTTTGAATTGTTATGTCCTTTTTTGAGTTATTGCTCATGTCCCCTACCTCATTGTTTCCATCTTCTATTGCAAATATGTGTTTCACATCATTTCTTGTTGGCATGTGATATTCCTTTCCAATCTTGAAACCCCCCTTCTTTTGGTTGTATGCCATTATCATCTCATCCAGCATGTCATTCTTCTTTTTGTGCATGATAATCTTTTTCTTTTCAAATGCATCAAACAAATGTTTGAATGGAGTTTTCTTCATTACTTTCCGATGCTCTTCTATTATACTTCCTTTTATTCCTTCGAATATCTGGTCCATACTGTTCAGTGTTGATCTGTATTGTTCTCTAGTCCTGTAAAAACCAAATTAACATGTGTTAGTCAATGCAGTGACATGTAAGTTTTTGTGTTTTCCATGGAATGATAATGGATTGAAAAACCAAATTAACATGGGTTAGTCAATGCAGTGTCATGTAAGTTTTTGTGTTTTCCATGGAATGATAATGGATTGATTTGGTATTTGAATCTTATGCCTGCAATGCCCTGATTTTATGCCTGCAATCTTATGCCTACACTGCAGTGACATTACATGATGCAGTATAAAGTGGTCTCATTATTTATTGGCATGAAATTCTACTTCTTTTTAGATTCAATGACATGATGTTTTCAACCTTGTTATGCGAGAGATATCCGATTTCTCCTTTGAATAAAGACAGATGCTTTAATTTACTGAGATCTTCCTTTATTGCTTATGCGGTGACATTATACTTCTAGTATTTACTTCAATTTAGTTCCACTCATCTACAAACAAATCATATTTGTATCACAATGCGATGACATTACATGATGCGATATAAAGTGGCCTCATTATTCATTGGCATGACATTCTACTTTTTTTAATTCAATGCTATGGCGTTTTCAACTTTGTTATGCAATGACATCGATTTCTCCTTGAATAAAGGCAGATGCTTGAATAAAGACAGATGATTCCTTATGCAATGACATTATACTTCTCTAAAATTTCTCGCAATTTACTTACACTCATTTACACACAAAACCTAAGAAAGCGATCTTTGCTATGATTTCATGTACGTAAAATCGTATTTTTGTTGCATTTTTGATTTGTTTAGATACTTACCAGATTTCTTCTTCGATTTTTCGTCTTTGTTGCTCTTCTCTTTTCTGCCGAAATTACTTGCTTCTGCCTCGCCATTTTTCAGTCAGTGTATTAATCAATCACTTGCTTCCTCCTCGCCAGATTTCTTCTTCTAATTTCGTTTGTTTCTACTTGATTTTTATCCGATTTTGGCTTCAAATGAATGATCTTCAGTTTTGTTTTCGTTTTTCTTCCCAGCGGTCGTGGGTCGTTCCGTTTTCCTTCAGTTTTTTTTTGAAAAAGCAGAGGTCGTGGCTCGTGGGTGTTTATTTTGTTAGGGCTAAATTGGTCCATATATTAATTTTTTGTCCTTATAACTAAGTGTTTGTTTTGAGTGTCCTTTTTGCCTAATTAAGTCCAAAAAGCGTCCTTTTCAATAATTGGCCCTTAATTATATTATAGAGATTTTTTACTCATTGCATCCCTAAAATCATAACATTAACACATTGTTAATAAGCGTGTTTTTACAACTGTCTCAGATATTTAAGATCGGAGGGAGTATTTTGTAAATAATAAGTTTTCTTTTTGGACTATCGACTATTTTCACTTAAAAAATAAAAAAAACATTTTCCACGCTTTACTAGGCATTTAATCTTTAAAAATCTGAGTTGATACAATTTCATTGCATATTCTTTTCCGAATAAAAAAAGGATTATTATTAAACCAAGCCCTAGATAAAAAAAGTATATAGAGGTCTTTACAAGTCTATATATTTTTTGATTTCGTTCTCTATTGCGCTCCCTAAATAGGGTTCTTCCGTTGTTTCATCGACATCGAATACGGAAGAACGATCTCACTATCATTCAATTGTATTTGTCGAGAGCTTCATTTTATTATTTTCTTGTGGTTCTGGTTAGAGGGTCTTATCTGACTCTTACGGGGAGAACGGAATCAAATAATATATAGACTTATAGAGACCTCTATGTACTTTTTTATCTAGGGCGATCGATCTACATCTTTCCCCAGGGCGTAACCGAGACGGAGAGTACATCATTCGGAGGGGAAATACCCCAAACAACATTACCCAAGGCAAATAAACAATGTTTAACTAAAAGGTGAACTGACAAATGAGAACTGAAGAAAAAAGCTAAATAATCTCGAACAAGACATCCTGCAAACAGTCATGAATGAAGCAAAAGAGCTTGGAGATAAGGCAAGCAATCACTCTCAATAATAACAGCAAGATAACCTATCTGAAAACCAAGCAAATGCCAGACCCCTCCCCCGTCACAGATGCATGTGAAACCCTGAACTTTCATTATGAGTGTTGTTGTCATTTTATAAATAATTGATTTTAAAGATTAGTTAATCGTCGAAAAAGACGTGTTTCATCGGAAATTGTGACTCAACCAGTGAAATATCATTCATCACTCTCGTTGATGTAGCAAAGTTCTTGACGTGATAAAAATTATGTTATAGTCGTCATGCTCACGAGGACGGACGGAACTAAGAAGGGGGGGTGCATGGCGCATCGAGATCCGAAAATCGACATGTTTTTATAGGTAAAAAATGTAAAAACACTATTGATATCCCCACTCACTTTAGAATTTGTTACCGCTTCATTGAGATTTTTTTCAGGTAAAATCGCACTGCGTGACTTTCACAATCACGCATACTATATATAAACCTCATTCCAAAAAGGGGATAAGGCTTGAGAAAAATGACGATTTGATTCCACTAAAGAAACTTAGACATACACTTAAGTGGTACATCTGCTTTCTACTTCGATCTACATACACTCTGCCTTGTTTTACATTCTTTCATAGGTGGCTAAAGAGCTCAACTTCATCTCAAAGGGCTCAAAATTCATTAGAATCGATCATAGTTTAGTCCGGACCTTAGTAGTGGTTTCTTTTCATCGTCATATAGGGCTAAAACGAGGCCTCGTTAAGCTCTCTATTTCAGATTACTAAGAAAAGATCTGCTATCTACTTCATTTTTTTTGTACAGAGTTCATATGAATATAGATACTAATTAGAGGTCAATTTCACATGCAAAACATCAGAAAAGCAACCAAAACTACACATGCATGACTTGCATTGTCTGATCTTGAGTCTTACTTACTTGACATATGAGGGCATTTGTGCGACACGGGGAACATGACTAGTCATACGTCCAACGTGGAGTTGGGTCACGGTACCCCATTCTGTATATCGTCTTGAGAACGACATGGGGAATACAACTATTCACATGTCCAACGAGGGACTTAGAACTCATGATACTCCGTTGAGTACATAACAAGATCACTAACTAGAAACACATAAGACCACATAAATCACATAAAACCATGTCTAACCTACATGAACATTCCAATGCCGTACCAACACCAAACATCCCATCTCCAATACTCGTAACCAAGACACGTATGACCGTTTATAGAAAAGTAACTAAAAAACATAATAAAGATTTGAAAACACCATTTACCATGGATAATCATAAATTCGGCCAATCCGGCCAAATCTAAAAATAAAAATAAGGGGGGGGAGGAGGGGGTGGGGGGGGGGGGGGGTGGTGGAAGCGAATAAAGTAGGAACCAGTGCATATACTACTACTTGGTGTATTATGCTTCAGTTGGTGTTCTGGTAGTCATATGATCTACAGCATGAACGGTGCTTTGAAGCTCTTCCCATATGGCCTTATATACCATCCTCTGTCTGTTGAGCGTTGATTGTCCCTCAAAAGCTGACGATATAACTTCAATGCTACAAAACAAAGGCACAGGAAACAACTCCTTTATCATGGTAGATACATGAATACATAGATATATATATATACAGAGAACACCGGCCTAGCTATGACATTACATTCCATTAGCCAACTACTAGCGGAAAAAAAAAGTAGTAATAATCAAGTATTATCACAATGTTCTGATTCATAAGAGTAGGAGCAAAATCTCAATTCACCTGACATGCCGACCATCACCATAAGCATCCTTGACGGTTACTGATTCTGCCTGTAATTGTTCCTTGATCTGTTCAAATGCCAAATACAAGAAATGTTATAACCTTGAATTCTTGATTGAGAAAAAAATTTGGACTTGGACAGCCACCCAAAACCCATATTGGCTCAATGGATATAAACAACTCCCTGCCAAGGATGAAGGGAGAACAATTTAGCACCTCAGTCTACACACTACTCAACCCCTTAGAAATGACAAGGGGGTCGTTAGTGGTATCACACCAAACTTACTATGACGCACCACACACATTCAACAATTTAAAGTCAATTATGGACTATACAATTGACTTTCTAAACGTCGATTCAGATAACCATAATATTTTAAAATTCAATTGTCATTGATTTTTTTTTAAAGAAAATAGCATAACTGTAATTTGACTAAACACACAGAATACATCATTCCCAAACATTTATGCCTGTCTTATCTTTTCAACATTTTCCTCAATTGCGTTGAGTAGGATCCGAGCTGCTCTAATATCTAATATCTACTAAAAAACAGTCCAGTTCTGTTGTCACGACTGCCCAATGCGATGCCAAATCTCAGTAACTTCAACTGGAGAAGACCACCAACAAAAGAGCAAATAGGTAACATACGTTACACGTGTATTCTTACAAAACTGGATTAGTGATGAGTTATTTTTCACAAGACTTGCTGAAAAATGGACAAATCGATACTATGCCTCAGCCAGAAAAGGATTTCGGAAAACAATACTCAAGCTATGTCTTAATTATAACCTTCACAATGTTTAAGCATAAACTCTTGGTAAAAGTAAACCCACTACAAGTTTCAGCCACTACCAAACAAAAAATCATAAATCAAAGAAAAGCAAACAAGTACTGTTGAAATATAAGACCAATAACACAATAATAAGAGGGGTCCTGGCCTCATATATGGTGAAGTCCGTTCTTAATATGGTGAGCGAAACAATAACAAGTTTCAAATGTGAGACAAGTAAACATCAACATTCCCCTCACGCTGACCCAAATCAACAATGTGCAAGTGCAGTTTTCACTCTAATACCTTTTCAATTATCAACTCTCCCAAAAGCTTTTGTTGTAGGAAAGATAAAAAAAAGAGTTAAAAGAGTGTCAAGGTTCAATGTATTGGGCATGGTTCTAGATGGTTTAGCACACGTATGAAATGTGATCCTTAAATTAATTACTAGATGAATATAATGGATATGGCTAATTGTAACCAATCATTATCTTCTAGATGATTATGGTATCATGATTCTTTCCTCTTGGATGTATAAATAGGCTGATTGGCGAATGGAATAGACATCTTCTTCTCTCATTCTTTTCTAATATCTTTGTATGTCTAACAATAATAAATGATGGTAAAGTAAGGAAAAAAGGACATTAAATGCTATTTGGAAATGATACTACATCATATAAAAAAGAACAAATATTTTTAGCAATTAAATCAACTAATAAGGAACGGAGAGAGTATTTATAAACACAATGCACTTTGACCATATGATGTTCAACAAATTCATATTGAAAGAGGAGGTTGAAGGAAGAAAATTGTAGAAGTGATACAACAGGAGGTTGCAGAAGTCGGTGCTAGTATAGGTAATGCACATCGATGACAAATCCTCAACATCATGGGGAACTGAAAGGAGCCCTATGGTGCTTCAAAACAATATGGGTCAAAAAGATACTTCTGCCATTCAGAAGACGGGTGAATATGAATTGAATGAGTTTAGATAATTAGCATCCTGTGGGGAGAGAGGATTATCATAACACAGTCCGACACTGAAAAGAAATGTTAGAAGAAGAAAAAGGGAAGTATGAAAAAAGGTATAGTGTTATCCTCTTTTCATATGTCACATATGAAAACAAAGTCAGTAAATAAAATGCAGCCTCTGTTTTCTCAAAGATGTCCAATTTATGGGCAATTGCAATATTGCATAATAGTACTTCCATTCAAATGGTGTTGTAAGGATTTGGCTTTGATTGGACCAAGGAAAAATTGGTTCATCTCTCCGCAAATGCCCAATTAGTTTACATGTTTTGTGCATGCAAGCCAAATGAAGTGCTCATTTAATTTAGGTGTGGTGTATGGAGTCAATGATGCTTCTGGTAAACAGGAAGCACAAAACCATCTGAAGCAGTACACTTGCTACATTCTGTTCATGCATTCGTATGGGTGATTTTATCAAGTGCTGAGAGCACAAGAAAGATAATGAGCTGAGGCAGTATGAAGTTTTAAAGGCACAATGAAAATGCAGATTAGGTTGATCCTCAAACAAAAGGGCAACTGTGCTTATGATGCAATAAAAGAGCAACTCTTTACATGGTGCAACAAAAGGGAAGGTGTTTAAAGCATTTATAGTATGATAGATGATATTAAATGAAAGACGGAAGCCTCGGTTTCAGGGTGTAGCTGCTATTTACTCCAAGTCTATTCTCCATGATCATCACCTGATCCATTTGTGAAAACAGAATCAATTAACTCAGGTTTCACACCTTTTTTACATTCATGGCTAGTGGGATGAAGACCCCAGTTCACTCTATATGATCATTGGAACAGTGAGACTCTGCATTGTTACTACGACAAACTTCTGTTAGTTAAAGTTTGTGGTGATGAAAGAGCTGAATAAGACCAAGCATGGAGGATTGCCATATGCCACATGGAATAACTCGAAAAAGGTTGCTGGCATCCAAAATTAGTCGTAAATAATCCCTAATGATGTTAAGGAAAAGCAAGCTATGAAAGCATATGCAGATATGCTGACTTGCTGGAAGATGAACATCAATGCATAAAGATTACTTCAAGATTTAAATGGTATAAGAAAAGGGGATATGAATATATCATATTTCCATAGATCACAGTTCTGGAATAAGATTGTCAGCCCTATGAACTAAGAGGGGCGGCTTATAGCAAATTATGACCAAATCAAAGTAATGGCTATTAATTTCTTTCAAGTACTGTTATCCGAACCGCCATACTGTTGGAAATAAGTAGCTAATAAAAAATGTCTCCATAAACAGTTTTAACGCGTGATGTTCGTTTGCTCAATAACTATACCAGGAGACTGCTAGCAAGTATATACAGTATATACAATGAATACGTATTATAAGGAAGAGTATAAGGTCGATCCCACCCAGGATTCTTCCAGTATTTTTCCAAGGATATATTACACATGCAATGGAAATTATGGAATTGCATTTAACTTGTAAAAATAAAGAGTAATTGAGGATAGCAAATCTTCATGGAACTATCAGAACACATGAGCAGAGAAATAGTGCGATAAGTAACTGAAAAAGGATATGCCAGTTAACATAAGCATCAACTCAACTAAAGTAATAAATTTTGCATATCAAACAAACCTTCTTCTCCATGGAATGGATTAAAATGGAGTCGACTGAACTGGAATCAGACACCTCGTTTGTTGCTTTGGTAGAGAAATTCCGTCGTCGTCGACACGCGACAACTACCGCAGCTACAGGGGGAGGGGAGAAGACCTTGCTATGTGAGGCCAACAACAAGCGAATATCCTTCTGAAGGATACTCCTTGATGGTAGAATAAGTGGAGCAGAGCGATTGGAGTAGAAAATGGATTTGGAAACAAAAATTGCAGCACCGCTCTCCATCGCTAGTACAGCCTTCGCCATGGATTAGGGTCGGATGTCTCGCTGGTAATAACAGCATAAGCATTTGTCAAGGAGTGTAGTCGTCTTGTCTTACACAGTTACACACCAGGAACATACCGAACGGTAATGATAACTTACTCCCTCTGATTTAAGATGTATTTAATTTCGATATCTAAGTAAAAACTACGTCGTACCATATGTATTTTGTTTTCTAGTTTTTTTTTGTTTTTTTTTGCTTTTCTTCAAATATTAAAATACACATAAAACAACCAAGGAGTGGTAAGTGAGCAAGAACGCAGGAGAGGTTGGTTGCTTCTCTTACAGTAGTCGTGTTGAAAGAGCTTTTGGTCGGCGCTACCCCTGAGTAAAGAAGAGTCGTCGTGTTGAAAGAGCTCTTGGTAAACGCTTACTCTCACGAGTAAAGTCAGAGACTCTATGAGCACAACCTGAGCCAGACTGAATTAGTCGGACCAGGTGGGTTAGGATCTGAGTCTTTTAAAAAAAACACATAAACGGCGTAGTTTTTATTTTTGATATCAAAATTAGACACACATCTTAGACAGATGATCTCATCCCATTTTTACTCTAACACTCTGCAGGCACGACTCGGACCGAACTCCGAATTAGTCGGACCAGTGGGTTCCGAATACCGGAGTCTTTAAGCAAAAAAACACATAAAACGGCGTAGTTTTTATTTTTGATATCGAAATTATACACACATCTTAAACAGGCGATCTCATCCCATTTTTACTCTAACATAAACTTATTACAGTTGCAGGAAATATTTTCTGGATTCCATCAGAGAAAGTCAGCTATACCGTCAAAAGTGCTTATGATTGGCACTAGAGAGTAGTAGAGACCCAGGTGAACTCTCAGTGGACGGCTATCTGGTGTCTTAAAGGCCCTACACGATATAATTATCATTTGTGGCAGGTAAACCACGAGTCTCTCATGGTCAATCAGTTTCTCTTCATTCGCAACATATCCCCCACGCCGAGTGACCCTTATGTTAACAAGAATCCGAGTTTGTCCTTTATGCCATTCGGGATTGTCACCGGACCCCGCCTTGCTTGGACATCTATCGTCCCACAAGAAAGTATGAGGGAGTTCTTCCCAACTTCCACACGGACCACACCGCATAATTGGCTTCAGCTAAATCTAAAGAAAAAGAATGCGTGGGCCTATGTTTTTCATGATGTGTGCTATGGTATTTGATACTGGTGGAATAAAGATATGTATGACCCTTATGCGGGAAGGCCACCACTCCAGGTCTTCATTTCGAAAGCTGTTAAACGAGTCAAACACCTGTGACTTTCTTGGAGCCTAGAAAACTAGTTGTTTTATTTGCTTTCTATTTAGTAGCAGCTCCTTTTATTGATGACTCTATTGTAATATCTGGGACCTTCCCACTTCTTTGAAATAAAAGTTCGTTTTACCGGAAAAAAAAAACAAAAGATATGTTAGCATTTCACTTCAGTTTACCGTAAGGCAAACGGCCCAACCCGTAAGACGCACGGCTAGGGGTATACACGGATACGGATTATCCGAAAACCGAACTCAACCAATGTCATTTGGTTCATTTTAGTTCGGTTAATTACCACTTTCAGTTCGGTTTCGATTAGTATTATAGAGAACCGGAATTTTCGGTTCGGTTACGAATAACTCTATAAATTATCCGTAACCGAACCGAAAGCCGAACCGAATAAAAAACTAATCCATTAACCGAAATTGAATAGAAAATCGTAACCACAATATCTATTATTAACGTATATAACTAGTTTTTTTAACCAAAACATTATTAACGTTTATGGAAAATTGAATATGACCCAACCATTGTCCCAACATTTTTTAACCGAATTAAAAAATCGAACAAAAAACAAACCGTTTATAACTAAAAGAATTGTTAAATTTTATACTATTTTCGGTTAACCGAATCGAACCAAACCATATATTTTAGTTCGTATCAATTTGATTACAAAAAAACAAACGGTTCGATTTTGATATCGAATTTCAATTAACCGAAAATTTTGATTCGATTTCGATAAGGCCATTAAACGTATCGAATCGAACCATGTACATCTCTACGGACGGCTATAACGGCCCATTGACCAAGTTAATAATCACAAAAAGAAAGAAATACTAATTAAAACCCTTCCCTTCTTCTCAAAAAAAAAAAAAAAAACACAAAACACAAAACCCTTCCCCACAATTTTTCTTTCGCTCTTCCGCGCTGGCGTGTACGCATTCAATCACACCATCACTAGGTACTCTACAATCCGATGATCGATTGGAAACTTGTATGATTATATCTGTTTGATTCGGCTTCAGATTTTAAAAACGCATTCAGATATCATTGTTTTTAAAAAAAATTCTCTTTAGGATTCATTGTTGTTTTTCTTTTGATGATTCCTTTGGATTGGTTTTAGGTTGTTGATCCACGAAGGGAGAATCATGTAAATAGGAACGATGTTGTAGGGGCCGAGTCAACGAAGGGTGGTATTGTGTGCTAACTACAACAACGGCCTGACGTGAACGGCCGCTTTCTTGGGACTCATTCATAGGTCCAATTAGACTTCACACACTATATAAAATAAAAAAATATAACAAGTGTGCGTCATTGGGTGTGGGGATGCCTAGGAGAGAGCAACTATGGGAGGAGATCCGAAAGGTGTCATTTGATGTGGGTGAGTGGAGGCTTAGAAGAGGGCAACAAATGGATGAGATCCGAATGAGGATGTTTGAGATGAAATATCGTATGTGGTATAGCAAAGGTCTTGATTCGTCTCAGACCTTCTCCCCTGATACCTCTGACAGTAATGTCCAGAAGCAGGTGCACGTGAGATATTTTTTTTCTTTCCACAGGCTTAATTGGTGTGGGCTTCCTTGCAATATATAGTGTGATGTTTACTTCCAGCCACCTAATAATAGGTTTTTGGTCAAGGATAACAGGTTTAGCGCAGATAATCGATTAGCAAAGTCTCAAATCACCCTATGTTTGCTCAAATCATGTTTTATTATTTGGAGATGCCAAAGGATGGCAGATAGGTTGATTCAATTTGGGTTTGATAATGACATTGGGTGTGCATGATAATCTAGATGATGTTTAAGGTGTTTGACATGGACATGATGAATCTGGGTAGGGAAATAATTGACCGGTTATTTTGGTGCATTTTTGTCTTGCCTATTAGTTTTCTATGAACTTCGTTATTTTCCAAGTATTTTTTTTTTGGGTCATAAACCCGTGTGTTGTGGTTATGATTACAGTTAGCGGACTTTGCTTCAATGCTTCGCTCAGAAGATGTTAATTTGCAGCTGCATGCAACTACCCAGATTGATAAATTACTCTCAATTGGTAAATTTGTAGCCTTGTTTTGTATATTAGACATACCAATAATTCTGTATGAATTTGATGATATGTGATAATATTTCCTATATCTCTTCTCATGTGGCATTCAGAGCGAGAATGTCCCAAAACACTTACAAAAATTGGAGTTCTTCAACGATTTGTCAATTTCCTCACGAGAGATGATTTCTTAGAGCTTGAGGTTTATGCTTGTACCTGGCGGCTCTTAAGTCAATCTTCATATTAAGAATATATTTTTGTTTACGGGTTGAATCCTTTGTAGTACTGAGGCGGCTTGGGTTCTCGTCAAGATTGCTTATGGAACTTGTGCAGATACTAAAGCGAGAGTTTGTTCGTGAGGTTGTGCCTGTTTTGTTAAGTTGTTATATTCTCGGTGACGATTTATATGCGAGGGTAAAAGGTTAAAATAGCATTTTTAATGTACATACATGAATTCTTTTGAAAGTTAGGTTTTGGCTCATAGAAAATTCTTATGCGTGTCTCAGCCAGTATTGGCCCAGGAATTGTTGCTTGTGATTCTCTATGGATCGTGACCTCGTCCTAAGAAATGGGGCATTATTACCTCTGCTTAAAGCTGTTGGAGAAGCATGCAAATTTGGAGAAGCATGCAAAACTTTCAATCTTGAGAAATGCCACATGGACAATCATCAAACTTCTTCGATGGCTTATCAAAAGGCCCGGCAAGCGACATGTCGGTTGCATAACTATGTGTGGTGGTGGTGTATTTTGAGAGATTGATAATTGACGCTTTTGTGACTTTGTCGGGTGAAATCTGTTCTCTCAACACTTGGGTGTCTTTTGCATAGTGATGACGTGGAAGTGTTGATCTATTCATCTTTGGGCTATTCATGGCCTCAAACCTATTTCACTTGGCAAAATAGATGCTCGATGGACGCCGGTCTCTGTCCCAAACTTGTTAAACACCTCCTGTGAGTGCAAAATGGATTAATGTGCTTTTATGCTTTCCTTCCGTACCTTTGCTAATTGTATTGAATGTGATATCTTTTGTTTGATCATAGTTCTCGTAGGAGTGCAGATTCTGTACTCTCGGCAGATTAGTCGCATTCTACAAAAGAGACCCACATTCAGTATTCTTGATAGCCGCCTCCATTTTTTTCATAATACATAGTACAAGTCGAGTTTGTATTTTCCCTACCTCCACATGTCAAAAATGTTGTTCAATTTCTTCTGACTCTCCATGTTCAATAATGTTTGCATGCCATATGCGAGAGTTGGCTTTGAGTTCCATCAATCCTTTGTCATGTGTAAATGATACAGGACCTTTGTTGCCTAAGCTTGCAACTAAGCATTTTCTATCATTTTCTCAAAGTTAAATTGTAAAAATATAGGGTTTATTATACGTTGTATTAGTTTATTAAGACCACTTTTCTTTGCTTTAATCTATGTAATTAGGGCTCTAATTCCACTAAGTGAAATCTGCCATGCATTGGGCGAGATTTCATTGTTCATAGCCCTTGCAACTTTCAACTAGGACTTTATAGCCGTTGGGACTCTTCTATATATTGCAATCTCTTCTTATCTAGCCGATGAGTATTCTTGATACAATTCTCTCTCTATTTCTTCATTCCTCTACCTTAATTTCTACAAAATACCTGATTGTATCACTTTTGATTAAAGTGGCGTATTCGGTTTATTTGCTGCTTGACCTGTGGGACTTGTTAGCTTTTTCTTCCCAAATAATCATGTCTGTGCATTAGTTAATTGCCGCTTTTGGGAGACTTTGAAAGAAACAACAAGATTTGCTTGTGAGGCCAAGGATGTTAGCAAGTTTTTTCTTGTGTTGTAGGCCTTAATTGAAAACGGGGCACTTGGACACTTCACGACCACACTGTTGGTCAAGACGCTAAAGGCGAAGACCCTAAAGACGGAGATATGTATATGTATATCAAGAGGAAGCTTGCAGGCGACTTGCGGCATTCTTCGTGGAAATGGGTGTCAAATACAGTATTGCTTGAAGTTCGGGACGCTTGACATTATCACACTTCTCTTTTCATGTTCCCACTAGTAAAAAGTGGGATGCCGATAGAACCTCCCTTATAATATCCTAAGCCTCATTTCTAATTAAGGTGCATCTGTCGGTTACATTTTGCCTGGTTGTAATTAGGGCAAAAGATTACCCCCTCCCCTCCCCTCCTCCTAACTATTCAGATCGTAAACTTTTGGCCCCCAATCTTTTGTTTTTAAAATTAGTTTAGCCCTTCAACAGTTTAAAAGGTAACATATTAACCCTTCCGTAAGTAAACAACGATAGGTTTTGGCCCTTGCGTTTAATTTCGAAAGAATATGCTTCAGATTATTCCGTTTGTTGATGTGAGTGTGAACTTATTTTTAAAAGGGTGAAAGTGTCAATTCATATGTCCAACCATTTCTTCTTACTCTTGCTGCCTCCTCCCATTTTCTTCAACTCCCCAATTGCCATTATTATGCGTTTCTTTTCATCTCCAATCATTTTTTTTTTCCTTTCTAATCCCTCCTTATTTAGCCATCATCTCTCCAATCAGATTCCTTGTCATCCAAAATCTGATTTTTAATGTGCTGAGAAATACTACATAGAGATGATGAAGATGCCCTCTTCGATTCTCAGTAATATGTTTGGCTTAGATATTAAAATACTTAAGGGTGGTACAATCACCAATTAGATACTCTGAGAATTTGCTACCGCGTGTTTTTCTTTAAATATATTTTTTTGAGGTAAGCTTTGGAGAGTTCTTCGACTGAAGAAATACTGAACACAAAATGATGTAATGTCAATGTGCATCCAGACTAAATCAATCCAATTCTAGTTGGTGCTTCTGCGTTGTGTGTGTGTGCGTGTGTGTGTGTGTGTGTTTAGGTAACTTTTGGTTAGATTTCAGCCTTTTGGTCCGGAGACTAAAGAAGATTGCTTCCCCTGATTTTACATTAACCTAACAAAAATGATTTTCCATGGTGTAGTTAAATGGATAGAATTAATTGTTAAGAATTTACGAATCTTCAAACAATGAGTAGTGAAGTAAATTTGGGCCCATTTAAATAGCTTAATCATGGTAATGAAGCAAAACTAAGTTACTGTTGCAATTTTGATGGATTTCCGGTGATTCCATAGGGTGGTTATGGAGGTTTGATGTGGTTTTGCTTCATAGGAACGAAGGTGTGGGAAGAAGTGTGAAAGTGTGCAACCCTCCGAAGGGCCAAATTGTCAAAAGAAAGGAAAAAAGTTTACTATGTGAATAGTTAAGGGGCCCTTGGTGTCTTTTGCCCCTGAAAATATTGTAATGGCTGATGATTGTGTCTGTATTATGTTATTTTTTAGGGTCCCGAAAAGCAACATGGGTGATTGTATTGCAGCCTTGTAGTATATACTAATTTAACGACAAATGTTGTGGGTGATGACAGATGGTGATGCATGCTAAGTTGTTGGGTCCTTTGGTGAAGCTCCTTGAATCTCCTGACGTGGATCTACAGAAGGAGGCTGCACAGGCCATTTCAAATGCTACCGCCTCTAAGCAAAATCAAACCATCGAGTATATATATTATTATTATTATTATTTTCTTGATGTCTTGTTAACTATTTTATGTATCATCATATCTCCTTTATTTTTGTTGCTTATAGGTACCTAGTTTATGATTGCAAGATGATAAATCCTATATGCAATCTTCTTTCTTCTCCGAATCCCCTCACTGTTAATCTCGGTTTACAAGTTGTGGAAAATGTGTTGGATGCTGCTGGGAGTTCAAAACAGAAACTTGGTGGCAGCGATGTTTGTCCTCCTACTACTCCGAACCCTTACACAAAGTTGATTGTTGAGGCTCAGTGCGTGGAAAAGATTGAAAAGATTCTGGACGAGGAATGGCGTTTCAATGAAGAAACAGTCAAATTGGCAGATTACATACTGTACCTTCTGCCGGGGTCTTAACGATAGATTTTAAGCCAGGTGCTCAATAGATTAGCCCATCATCACTTTATAAACATTTTTTTTATAAACATTTTCTCCACAATACATAAACCTTTTCAAAAGCTTTATAGTATGGACGCACTACACATTAACATTTTTCCCACCCCACACAAAACCTTTAAAAAAAAAATAATAAAAAAAAAAGGGAATATGCAACTTTTTGTTAGATAAACCTGTTCACAAATACAAAGCTTTTGCTTCAAAGCTTTGCCTAGTCAGCATGTTGCAATGGTTAAAAGCTAGTATTTCTAAAGCTTTACAAATTTTCATAAACCTTTTCATACTTATGCATTGGAGAGTTGGTGAGTTTTGTTAAAAAAGCAAAATGCATGCAGTAGCTTGAAAAGTGAAACTTGGCTGATTCTTTTATGTCAGCTGGAAGCATTACTTATCAGGCGTCTTAATTCATAGGAAACAAATGCTCACATCTTGCTGCTAGTAAAATAGATATGTGCTTGTGTTTGTAATGGGTGTGTCGAAGGAGCTTAGAAATTCAACAAATAATTAATCAAAACAAGTTAAAAATCTAGAAAAAAAAAATTTTCGTCCATAAGGCATTATTATGCAACAAAACATGTTGTAAGAGCTACTCTGAGGATGAATACAAAGAAGCAAAATTATACTGCAATCAAACGATTGAACTTGATACAAGTTGAAGAGTATGTGTTGGAATTTATCTATTTACGTGAGTGGTATTTTTCATTATTATTAGATAAATTATGTGGCTCTCATTAGTAGTAATCTGTTAGTCGTGTTTATCCGGTTATTATTCATATCTAGTATTAGATAAATCCTATGATGACTAGGATTTAATTACTTGATTATTATATCCTATAATCTTTAGTGGGTTTCGTATGCAAATTTATATAAAAAGAGAGTATATACAATTGATTGGCTTATCATAATATGATGATTGGCGTAATTGAACAGCAATTTAGCACACAAAATATTTTCCCTCTTTTCTCTTCAGTTCACGTAGAGGCAATTCAAGTGGGTGTCAAGATCTTCACGGTACGCTTTCGATCAACAACATTAGATGGCAGGACGTACGATCTTTATTTCCGCTGTATATTGTATAATTATTCTTTCATGTGGTAGCAGAGCTAACCTCTTAGTCCATGATTCTGCTTTCTGATTGATTAATTGATTCCCCGTAATATAAATCGTAACGAGGAGTATGTAAGTTTTGCTTTCGCTTCTGCCAAGATGTGTAGATCTAATATTACTGTACTGAAAGCTTGTTATTTTTAGTCTTCATATGAAATTGTTAATATACACCTTTTTTTGAATATTATGTGTATGTTAAGTGGGGACTATTAAATCAAACTTTATGTGTTGCCTTAAGAAATTATTTCTTATACATCTTTCGGAGTAGCCAAAGCATCCAGAATGTATGACAAATAATTATATTAATTTTCACATGCCGTTAAGTGATTGAATAAAGTGACACATACCTTACGACCAATTAATTCATTTAAACAATGTTCGGCCCCAAAGGAAAGCAATTGTCTTTATGAGATTAATTGAAATAAGACGAAAATTAATATAACGATGAGGGGATTTATCTTATGCCCAAAGGTACAAATAGTCCTTATCTATTTTAATTAATTCTCTAGTCTTATTACTTTTGAAAGTAAATTCTATGTAGTGACCTCTGCCCAAAGGAAGGTTTTGAATTTACTATTTAAGAATTGACATTAGTTAATTCATGTTTGATAGCATTTAGCTTCATGATTAATTTTGCATATATATTGTCTTGGATTATTTACAACTATTCCTACGACTGCATTATTTGATTCATCTGTTATTCCGATGCTTTCTGGTGAAAATTTTACTTAGTTGAAAGAGGCAATTCTCTTAACCTTGGGATGTATGGACTTGGATTTGGCTATCCGTAAGGACGCACCACCCATCCCTACGGAATCTAATACGCCAGAAGAAAAATTGATTCGTGAGCGGTGGGAGCGATCAAATCGCCTAAGTCTGATGCTTATTAAATAAAAAATTGCCAAGCCATTCAAAAGCTCCATTACTGAAACAGACAATGCTAAAGCTTACTTGGTACGCCATTGGCTTGACAATTCATAAGTTCGAGAAGTCTGTTGCGAGCACCCTTATGAAGAAATTGTCCTCGATGACGCATGACAAGAAACATCCCGTGTGTGAGCACATTATGGAGATGAGGGACATCGCTGCAA
Organism: Gentiana macrophylla; assembly: GCA_026214975.1. Classification (NCBI taxonomy): domain Eukaryota; kingdom Viridiplantae; phylum Streptophyta; class Magnoliopsida; order Gentianales; family Gentianaceae; genus Gentiana; species Gentiana macrophylla. The sequence continues at coordinate 89,697,647 of CM047809.1, read as the reverse complement.
AACTAAACAATATGGAGATTGCGATTACTGATTCTTTCCTTATGCACTTTATTATGAATTCTCTCCTTTCAGAGTATGGGCCATTTAAGATCTCTTATAACACACGGAATGAAAAATGGTCAGTTAATGAATTGTCCATGTGTGTCCAAGAGGAGGAGAGACTCAAGCTCGAGACACCTGAAAGTGCCCACATTGTGTCTCAAGCTAATAAAAGTGGCAAAGAGAAAAACAATAAGGACAAAGGCAAGAAAAGTGTGCCCATGAAGAAAACATCTGGCTTCAAAGACATATGCAAATTTTGCAAGAAAAAGGGTCACTATCAAAGGGATTGCCAGAAGTTCCGTAATTGGCTTGACAAGAAAGGTAATCTTTTGTGTGTTATGAGTCTCATTATGCTAATGTTTCAAATAATACATGGTGGATTGATTCTGGTTGTACAATCCACATTGCCAATACTGTGCAGGGATTCCTAAACATGAGGAAGCCAAAAGGAAATGAGCTACACATCTATTCAGAAAACAAGATGCATTCTCATGTGGAAGGAGTTGGAAATTTTAAGCTAGTTTTGAAGTCTGGTTTTCATTTAGTTTTGGAAAACACTTTTTATGTTCCGTCATTTTCTAGGAATCATATTTCTGTTTCAAGATTGTCTCGTTTAGGATATGGTTTCAATTTCCATAATAATGTAGTTGACAATTGAAATTTAATAAAGTTGTTGGTTCCGGTCGTTTGGATGGAATTTTATTCAGAGTTGAGCTTAACCCTACTTTTGAAAATAATATTTTATCTTTGCACACTATTGAAATTGGCAAGAAGCGTTGTATTATTAATGAGAGCTCATCATGTCTTTGGCATAGGAGATTGGGACATATCTCCATTGACCGAATTTAAAGGTTAGTGAATGATGGAGTCTTAAAAACTCTTGATTTTTCTGACTATGGTACTTGTATTGATTGCATTAAAGGAAAGCAAACAAACAAGTCCACTAAAGGTGCCAAAAGAAGTTCTCAATTGCTTGAGATCATACACACCGATGATATATGGACCATTCACCCCCAGTGTTTTAACGGTCGGAAATATTTCATCACGTTCATTGGCGACTTTTCCAGATATATGTATGTCTACCTTCTGTTTAAAAAGGGTGAGGCACTTGATGTCTTTAAATTTTTCAAATCAGAAGTAGAAAATCAAAAGGAAAAGAAGATCAAAATTGTGAGATCTGATAGGGGTGGTGATTATTATGGCAGGTCCACAGAAAAAGGCCAAGCTTCTGGACCATTTGCACAATTCCTTAGTAGTGAGGGCATTATTGCACAGTACACAATGCCCGGCACACCACAACAAAATGGTGTAGCAAAAGGAAGGAATCGTACACTTATGGATATGGTAAGAAGAATGGTAAGTAACTTCAGTTTACCGATAACCTTATGGAGTGAGGCCTTAAAGACCGCAGTGTATATATTAAATAGGGTTCCTTCTAAATCCGTCCCAAAAACGCCTTTTGAAATTTGGACCGGATGGAAACCTAGTTTGCATCATATGCACATTTGGGGATGTCCGGCTGAAGTGAGGGTTTATAACCCAAACATTAAGAAGTTGGATGAAAGGACTGTAAGCGGTTATTTTGTCGGCTATCCTGTTAACTCCAAAGGGTATAGGTTTTATTGTCCCTCTCATACTATGAAATTCGTAGAGTCAAGAAATGCAAGATTTCTTGAGGATTATGAGTCCAGTGGGAGCGGTTCGTCTCAGACGGTGGTATTTCAAGAAGAAAGGGAATCTTTATTGGTACCCTCTCATAAAAGTATAGTGGTTAATCTTCAACCTAGTCATATTGACATTGTTGATGAGGAACCTCTACAACAACCACCAATTGAGGAGCCGCATGAATTACCACATATGGAAAATGACCCTACTAATCAAGATCCACTTATCAAGTGGGAGTTAGAAGATCTTCAAGAGTAAGGAAATCTGCAATTTCTGATGACTATATTGTTTATCTCCAAGAGTCTGATTATGATGTTGGACTTGATGTTGATCCATTGTCGTTTGACAAAGCCACAAGTGGGGAATTATCCAAAGAGTGGTATGATGCCATGAAGAGATGGAATCTATGGCCAAAAATGATGTATGGAACATAGTCCCTATGCCAATAAATGCATCCATTGTTTGGTGTAAATGAGTCTATAAGATCAAAAGAGACCCTTCCGGTAAAGTGGAACGTTATAAGGCTAGACTCGTGGCTAAAGGCTTCACTAAGAAAGAAGGCATTGATTACCACGAAACCTTCTCTCCTGCTTCTACGAAGGATTCATTTAGGATAATCATGGCATTGGTAGCTCATTTTGACTTGGAGCTTCACCAAATGGATGTCAAAACGGCTTTCTTGAATGGGGATCTCGAAGAGGAGGTTTACATGTACCAACCTGAAGGTTTTACTAAAGGAGAAGGCCTTGTTTGCAAATTAAAGAAATCTATATATGGGCTTAAACAAGCTTCCCGTCAGTGGTATATAAAATTCCACAAAGTGATCTCATCTTTTGGTTTTGTTGAGAATGTGGCTGATCAATGTATATACCTTAAAGTGAGTAGGAGTAAGTTTATTTTTCTGGTCCTATATGTAGATGACAGTTTGCTTGCGAGCAGTGACTTGGGTTTGTTGCATGAAACCAAGAAATTTCTTGCTCAAAACTTTGATATGAAAGATATGGGTGAGGCATCTCGTGTCATTGGCATTGAGATCCAAAGAGATAGACCATTAAGGACACTTGGGCTATCTCGAGAGCCTATATTATTGTGAGTTTTGAAAAGGTTTGACATGCATAATTGCAAGCCCATAAGTTCTCCTATCGTTAAAGGGGACAAGTTTAGTCTTAAACAATGTCCTAAAAATGCATTGGAAAAGGAGCAAATGAAAATTTATCCTTATGCTACATTGTTGGGAGGGCGATTATGTATGTATGCAGTCTGCACGGACACTGGTATTGCTTGCGATCGGTATGTTAGGCAGATATCAATGTAATCATGGCATGGATCATTGGAGAGCAGCCAAAAGGATGTTGAGATATTTGCAAGGTACCAAGGATTTGAAGCTGACATACAAGCATGTTGATAGTTTGGAGATCGTTGGCTATTGTGATGCTGATTTTGCTGGATGTGAGGATTCACACAAATCTACTTCAGGATACATTTTTCTATTAGCTAGAGGAGCCGTATCTTGGAGAAGTGTGAAACAACCATTGTTGCTGCATCCACTATGGAAGCAGAATTTGTATCTTGTTATGGAGCGACTACGCATGCATTATAGTTGAGGAATTTTTTTCGTGGCCTCAAAGTTGTCGATTGTGTTGAGAGGCCATTACAAATCTATTGTGATAGCAAGGCTGTGGTGTTCTTTGCCAAGAACAATAAAAGTGGAAGAGAAGCTAAGCATATAGACATTAAGTATCTGGTAGTGAAAGATCATATTCAGAAGGGAGATATCACCGTTGATCATGATAGCACATTTGAGATGATTGCGGATCCTATGACGAAAGGATTGACTCCTACTGTGTTTAAGGATCATGTAGTCAATATGGGACTCATTGGTTGATGTATCTTCTTAAGTTTCATTTATGCTACCTTATTTTTTTTAGACCTTAGTCTATTGATTTTTTACATGACAATGCGCATATTTTAGTTTCATGTATTTATGGAGTGTTCCATTTGGACGCATTATGAAGGGACCATAATGACATTATGTTAAGTTCATTCATTCAAATTTGCTTGACTAGTTAGTATTGTACATTGTAATTGTGGAAGGAAATGTTTGACTCAATAGAGCACCACCGCCATGGTTCTTGTGCTAATGTTAGCTAGTTGAAGAGTTGTTAATAAACCATGGAATGACATTTTGATGCATGTAAAATTTTAGGTTTCATTTTGTTTTGCTGACATAACAGATCGGGCCAAGTGGGAGAATGTTGGAATTTATCTATTTACGTGAGTGGTATTATCCATTATTATTAGATAAATTATGTGGCCCTTATTAGTAGTAATTTGTTAGTCGTGCTTATCCGGTTATTATTCATATCTAGTATTAGATAAATCCTATGATGGCTAGGATTTACTTGATCATATCCTATAATGCTAGTGGTCCATTGTCTAGCCTATATAAAGAGAGCCTCTGTACCATCGGTTGGCTATCATACAGTAATTAGGCATAGACTAGAAGACCCAATTTAGCACACAAAATATTTTCCCTCTTTTCTCTTCAATTCACGTAGAGGCAATTCAAGTGGGTGTCAAGATCTTCACGGTATGCTTTCGATCAACAACATCAGATATCATGGCAGGAGGTACGATCTTTATTTCCGCTGTATATTGTATAATTATTCTTTCAGTATGCACTTGCAAGTTCTACAGGTTTGAAAGCTGGGGACACTTACTTTCTTAAAACAAACGTTAAAAGGATGAGGATGTTTATAAAAGAACACACCAAGTGGTGTATGCATTTGGAAACAAAGCTTGTCAAGCTGTTGAAGTTAACAACATTGCAAATTGAACTCAAAACTGCAAGTGTAGCAGCACAAGTTCTTAGAGGCAATATTACATCAAACACCTAAACACAGATTCTGTTAGGAAGTTGTTATGTCGGTTTATAAAGTTGTAACTGCTCCTAAGTGTAATTAGTCGATCATAACTAGTATATAAGTAGTTGAACTATCCTTTGTAAACTCGGTTGAAAGTTCTATCAATAATACCAAAGTATTCTTCACTTTCATGTTTCATGCATTTCTTCTTCTCTTGAACATTTGTTCAGTTTCTTCTATTATCAAGAATTTCATCATGGTATCAGAGCATTCAATGGATTCTTGATTGTTTATGTCTTTTCCTTTGTTATTTTCTGTGTGTTCTTTCATCCTTCTTCTTCTGCGTTCTCTGATTGTTGCTTTAATTCCTTCCTTGCTCTTCTTTTCATCTATTACCATTTTTTTTTAGAATCTACCATGGATAATCAACCGGTTCTAACTGTTCCAGTTCCTGCTGATTTGGTATTGCATCTTAGTGAAAGCCCTGTGTTTGTTTTGGTGCAGCCTGTTCTTCATGAAACCAACTATCATAGTTGGAAAACTGCCATGATTAATGCCCTTTCATCCAAGAACAAGCTTGGATTTATAGATGGTTCGATTCCTATGCCTCATGTGGGAGATATGCATCTTTCTTTGTGGAAGCGGAACAATAGCATGATTAAGGCTTGGTTGGGGAATGCAGTGTCAAAGAATATTGCTCAAATTGTTATGAGCTACCAGACTGCAAAGGAAATTTGGGATGATTTGGAAGAAAGGTATGGTGGTGGTGATACTAATAATTTGTCAGATTTAATGGATGAAATTCAAAATATGAAACAGGGTGATCTTTTAGTCTCAGAATATTTTGCAAAACTTAAGATCTTAGGGTAAGTCCAACCCATGGTACTAAGCCATGGGTATCAAAATCAAATTTTGATACTTTGGACACTATTCATTTAGGTATCAAATATTCATCTCCAATGGGGGGTTTCAAAATCATAGTATCAAATTTTTTATTTTGTTTTTATTCAATATTTTGATGATTTGATAATAATATACAATATTATTATTGTACTACTTAATAATTTTTTGTGTAATTGTAATTATTTTGAAAAATTATATACAATGCCTATTGTGTATAAATCCATATTAAAATACTCGAAAATGAATATTAATTTACAAAAAGTTGTAGCTAATAACTTTTTGTATTTAATAATATTTCTTAAAAAATTATATACGACGTAGTATATTGATATAAAATAAAAAAAAATACTCAAATCTGACACGTGGCATTCTTTGATTTGGAATGTAGATTACATAGATTATTTTTTAGATAAGATTTCAAGCTGACACGTGGCGTACTCTGATTGGCTAGATATATTACTGTTAGCATATATATTTATATTAGCTATTAGTATTTTAGCCTTAAGGGTCTTTTTAGTCTTTTTCCTTTTAGTTTCGCTTTGTGTCTGGCTATATAAGCCTCTCTCTTGTATTCTACTAGGTATGCTTTTCATTGTAATATCACAAGCTTCCAGCATTCATCTTCTCATTTTCAATTCTTGTTTGGTTGTATGAATGCTAACATGGTATCAGAGCCTATAATCATCTAAAGCCTATAATCATCTAAAGCCCAACTGTCGGCTACATGGTCGTTGCTGCCGTGGCTTTGGTGAGTTTTTGATTCAGTTTTGCATCGATTTTTGTCTCGATTTTGTTTCGTTTTGTTTGGGGTTCCGATTTTGCATCGATTTGTTTGGGGTTCCGGCCATCGTGTAGTATTGTCCGATTTGCTTGAGGTTCGACTTGTGCCTTTTTTTTTTTGGGTCTTTTTCGGTTCACCAATGGCCCTAGTGATGACTCGTTGCGATCAATTGGTGTTCGTTTGGATGGTAAAATTACTCATATTGGAGCTATGTGATGAAAAAATTTCTTCGGGAAAGAAATGTGGAAATATGTTTAGGGTTGTTAAAGCTCCCACAAAGAGTCTTGATAATTATCTTTGATTTGCTTGATAAGTGGGATTGTGCCAATTCAAAAATTATTACTTGGATTAATAATTGCATCGATGTTAAGATTGGTGTGCAATTGGCTAAGTATGAAACTGCTAATGAGGTTTGGGACTACTTGGGAAGACTGTTTATGCGCACCAATATATCTATTCGTTTTCGATTAGAAGGGAAATCCGCTTTATTCTGAGAATGATCGCAGATTCGTGAATTTTATCTTTGAAATCAACGCTCTTTGGGATCGAGTTGGCTATGACGGAGTCTCTTTGAATCGAAGGCCTTTGAACCTTATATTGTTCATCGGGAGGAATCGCGTCTTGTTCAAACTCTTACACTCGCTTCGTCTGAATATGAGCTTTCGCGTGCTTCGATTATGCATCGTAATCCCTTTCCTCTCTGCCGATTCGGTGGTTCACGAGTTGTTAGTGAAGAAACTCGTCTCAAAACACAAAGCGAAAAGGTACCAACCGCCCCTTCACGCATCCGTTTTAGCAAACACCATCTCAGCGATTTCGGACAAATCGCTAAAAAGGATGAGTGCCGTTATTGTGTAAGCATGGACATTGGAAAAGTCGGTGCCCTGTATTAGCCTTGAAGAATTCGGCGTCGGTGATAAGTCTCAAGCAATAAGAACCGTGGTGGATGCGACCACGCATTACAGGGTATCGGACGTGGGGCGGACCCGTAGTGGGTCATCTTATATGGCTACGGCCGCTTTTTACGGTGATTTGGATGTGGCTTCTTCTCGTAATCCTTCATGGATGCCCTTGCGAAGCGATTTGAGAGATTCCTTGCTACTCAATCTCCGTCCTCAGGTCAGACAGTCCCGCCGCCTCAGCATTTTGCCATGACTACTCGTTCTCCAACAGGTTTGCCTTCATCAAATCCCTCAGGTAAACCGTCATCCCTATGGGTTTTAGACTCTGGGGCTTCTTTTCATATGTCTCCTGATTCATCTAAGTTTACATCTTTGTCTTCTGACTCATGTTCCCTACTATTATTATTCTCATTGATGGCTCACATTTGCCATTAGATGGCATTGGCACTATTCACACTCCCCATGTGTGTCTCTCAAATGTCTATTGTATCCCTAAACTTACTCTCGAGTCTTGCATCTGTTGGTCAATTATGTGATTTACGGATATTACATTCATTTGTCTTCCACTTTAACATTACTGTGCAGGGATCCCGATTCCAAGAGGTGATTGGGACGAGGCCATAGGCAGAAGGGTCATATGTTTTGGATGAGTGCGTACTCTAGCTATACGACTTCCACCTCTGTTGATTTATCTTCTTTTCATTTAACCATTCATCCTCTAAGTATTTTTATGGCATTCTAGACTTGGTCATGTTTCACACTCGCGTTTGAAATTTTTGTGTAACACTGGTGTTTTGGGTGATTTGAAATCTCATGATATTTCTGATTGTAGTGGATGTAAACTTGGGAAATTTTCTGCTTTGCCTTTTCATAATAGTTCATCAAAATCTTGTGCGCCTTTTGATTTAGTCCACTCTGATGTTTGGGGACCCGCTCCTATTCCTACCAAAGGGGGTCGAGATATTATGTGTCCTTTATTGATGACTATACTCGTTATGTTTGGGTGTTTTTGATGAAACATCGTTCGAGTTCACTAAGATTTATCTCGATTTTCAAGCCTATGTTAAAACCCAACATTCCACTTTGTTGTTAAGTGTTTCCGTTACGATTTGGGTGGGGAATACACTAGTGGAACCCTTCTCGATCTTTTTTTTTTCGGAAGGTCTTGTGCATCGGTCTTCATGCACCGACACCCTCGGCGAGAATGGTGTTCTTGAGAGAAAACACCGACATATTGTTGAAAGCGCTGGAGTCTATGTTGCTATCATTAGTGTTCCAAATGAGTTTTGGGAGAAGTTGTCCTCACCTCCGCTTACATTATTAATCGTATCCCGACCGCTTCATAACTCCAGCCTTTCTCCTTATGAACAATTATTTGGTCAAACACCTAATTATTCTCTCTTAATAGTCTTCGGTTCCACTTGCTTTGTTCTTCGCCCACATGTAGAAATCGTCCAAACTTTCTTCTCGTGTTCTTTATATATGTTTTCCTTGGGTATGGTATAGGTCAAAAGGTTATCGTTGTTATGATCCCTCCACTCGAAAACTATACGTGTCTCGTCATGTCTCTCTTCCTCGAGCATATCCCTTTCTTTACCATTCCCGCCAACACCCACAACTTGACTAAATCTGATCTTATTCACATTGATCCTTTCTCGTCTGACTCTTCACCTCCTACTGCACCTATTATTGATGATTCTCCGACCCCTGATACGGCTACCCAATCACCGCTTATGACGACGGATCTTGTTGAGCCCCGCTATCCAGTACGCATACGTAAGTCTACTCAGTTACCTGATTTTGCCTATTCTTGTTATTCTAAGTCTTTTGCTTCATTTCTTGTTTCCATTGATCCTATCTCTAAGCCTTCCTCTTATAAGGAGGCTGTTCGTTCCCGTGATTGGCAAAATGTTATGGCTGAGGAACTGTCTGCCTTAGACAAGACTGGTACTTGGGACCTTGTTTATCTTCCTGCAGGTAAAAAGACTATTGGTTCTAGATAGGTGTACAAAGTTAAGACGAAATCCGATGGTTCTATTGAGCGATACAAGGCCCGCTTAGTTGCTAAGGGGTTTGCTCAAGAGTATGGTTTAGATTATGAGGAGACTTTTGCTCCTGTTGCCAAGATGGCTTCAGTTCGTGTCCTCGTTGTTGTTGCATACATTCGTCGATGGCATATATCTCGGATGGATGTTAAAAATGCCTTTTGAATGGCGACTTGAAGGAAGAAGTGTATTTGGTTCCCCACCAGTGTGTTTCTCATGCTCCAGGGACAGGTTTGTCGCCTTAAGAAAGCGCCAGATGGCCTTAAACAAGCCCCTCGGGCTTGGTATAAGTAGATTTTCTCGGGTTGTGATCTCCTTGGATTTGTCTCAGCCCTTATGACTCTGCTTTATTTGTTCGATCGACTTACTGCTGGTCGTGTTCTCCTTTTGTTATATGTTGATGATATGATTATTACGGGTGATGATGTTGATGGTATTGTGGATTTGAAAGCAACTTTGTCCCGTTGCTTTGAGATGAAAGATTTGGGCCCTTTACGATATTTTTGGGAATTGAAGTTGCCTCCTCACCACGAGGTTACCTCCTCTCTCATCCAAGTATCTTTCTTGATATTATTCACCGTGCACGGCTCATCGACACTCGCACCTCGACACTCTCTCTCTGGTGAGCGCAAAGTATACTCAGGATGATGGCACTCTCTACTGCGGATCCCACTCTGTATAGGTCCATTGTTGGCGATCTTGTTTATTTGTGATCACTCGCCCCGATATTGCCTATCTTGTTCACATTGTTAGTCAGTTTATTTCAAAGACTCTCGCTGTACATTGAAATTTCTTGTTGTGCGTATTTTGTGTTACCTACGGGGATCTCTTTACGAGTCTTTTGTTTCCATCCACTTCTTCCTTGGAGATTCGTGCTTTTCTAATGCGATTGAATTTTGGTGATCCGACTTTTCGGAAGTCCACGGTGAGGTTTTGTATTTTTCTTGGCGATTCTCTTATTTCGTGGAAAAGCAAGAAACAAGATGTAGTTTCCCGTTCTTCCACCGAGGCGAGTATCGTCTTGTGGCTTCCACTACGGCTAAGATTATATGGTTGCGTTGGTTCTTGGTCGACATGGGAGTTACTCTTTCCGACCCCACTCTATGTATTGTGATAATAAGAGTGCCATTCAGGTTGCTCTGTCAATACGGTGTTTCATGAGCGCACCAAACACATTGAGATTGACTATCATTTCACTCGGCATCATTGGATCACGGCACCATTTCTCTACCGTTTACTCCGTCATCCTTGCAGTTGGCTGACTTCTTCACGAAGTCTCACACTGTCGAGCGTCATAGATTTTTCGTTGACAAACTCTCGATGCTTCTTGCTGTACCATCGTGCGTTTGAGGGGGGGGTGTTAGCATATATGTTTATATTAGCTATTAGTATTTTAGCCTTAAGGGCCTTTTAGTCTTTTTCCTATTAGTTTCGCTTTGTGCCTGGCTATATAAGCCTCTCTCTTGTATTCTACTAGGTATGCTTTTCATTGTAATATCACAAGCTTCCAGCATTCATCTTCTCATTTTCAATGCTAACAATTACGACGTGGCGTACTATGATTGGCGTACTAAAAATTATATACGATGTAGTATATTGATACAAAGAAGAAGATGTATATATTGGGTGTGATATGTGGTATTTATAAATAAAGATGTGTAGATAATTTGATTTTATTAAGTTGTAGCCGTTAGGAATATATCCGTTGGGTTAATTTCAGCATTTGCACATGAGAATATGTTTGAAAAAGTAAGAAAAAGTAGGGGGACCATGGGGGGCCAAGGGGACAACATCATATGGGTGTTGCAGAGAGAACCAATTTTTTTGCTTTGCTCTCTCACTTGCGCGCGTGATATGTTGGGGGGAGTATTAGCCATGAGATCAAAAATGGTACATCTTCTGGTACCACACCTAATTTTGATACCTATTAATTCTTTTTATTGGAGATGCTAATACCTTCCTATATGGGTCAAAATTTGGTTTTGACCCCTACCACTACCATTGGACTTACCCTTATGGGATCAATTGCTATCTCTTATTCCACCTCCTACATGCAATTGTGATAAAATAAAAAAATAAAAAAATGGTATAAAGATCACAATGAATGTCACCATGTTATTATGACATGCTTTGTTACTACAAAAAGATGACAATAGTAACAAAGCAGCCAATAATAGTAACAAAGCATTTTCTATCATTCGCATGCTGGTAATACTATCACATGCTTTGAAAAAAATTCAGAAATTTTAGAGCAGGGAAAACGATTTTACGCCGAAAGCAACAACGTGACACACTCAATGCATAGAGTCGAACTACAAAAAAGATGACGAGAACCATATGTGGCATCTTTTCTTCAAACCTGTTTGTAGATGAAGTTGTACCTTGTACTTCTTTGTTAGATGCTGAGACTTTTAAGTGGACTCATGTGGTAAACGTCTTGTGGACATCTTATAGCATGAAAATTACATTTTCAGCTGAATAACATGTGTTGCTAACTTATTTATATGACGGTTGTATATTCGTGTGAATCCTTGTTTTATGCCGATCGATCAACTGATAGCCATTGAACCATTTATGTTTTTCAGTATGACTGATTGTGGTAATCGTCTTGGGGACATCTTCTCCAATGTGATTGACTGTTACGTTTTCTTGAAGTGTTTTTTGATTCCTTTAAACTAGAGAAGTTTGAAACATGTTTGAATAGAATGAGGGATATATTCCTTGTTTAGATACTTTGGAGGCGATTAATAATTTGAATTCTAGTGATAAAAATGAAGTATCGGAACCCTGCTTCGGATTGAATTGTTTGGTTCCTGCTCCGAAAGGGTACGAATCCCCCATTCCCTGGCCTAGTAGTTAGTAGTAGTCGTCGAGAGGAGGTAGTTTTCTTGATTCAATATATAAGTCCGGCCTTTAGCATCTTGTAGCTATGTTTATTGCAGCAGCATAAATTTTGTGTAGCTAATATTGATATACATGTATATGGTTCAATAATGTTCCTCACACGTGGCTGGTTCAAGTATGGTTGTGGCTGGTTGCATACGATTGTTCATACATGTTTTAGCTACAGTTATTACAGGCCCTCGGGAGAGGAGAGGAGAGGAGGTTATATCCTTCATTCTCATTTACACGGAAAACAAACCAAAAAAAAAAAATTATCACGCCAAGAAGCGCCCCGGCCACAAGTCATGCGTTTTGATTAACATTTGAAAAAAAAAAAAGCAGGGTCTGGTCTGATTTCTCGTCTTGCATCGACAGATTTTGCATCCACACTCAAACAAATCAATGTAACATTATGAGTGACTACTAGTTGCCAAGGCAGTAACCAAAAGTCCCAGAATCAGGAACGGTTGTGCACTTGCCTGTAAAAACGCACGCATGCAATAAACAAACAATTTAGACAGGCTCGTGAAAAGTCCAAGAAACAAATTTTTCTTTTTTTAAAAATAAAATAAAAGCCGAAAAGGAATAGGACAGGTACCTGATATTTCACATCATACTTGACTGGATCTTTCAGAAAGTATTTGAACTGCAAAAAAAACCAATGCGCTCAAAGCTAGTTCAGGATACACAAGCTTATGGAGAAGAATGTAAGCATATTTTTTACCTGGAAAAATACTTGTGGAATTATCAAACCTAGGAGGGCCAATGCATAATATGGTTTACCAGCACCTAGAAGATAACCTGTGAAAACAAAGTTGGCCATAAGCAAAGAGTGATGTTCATTCCCACTAATTTATATTTATATATAATTTTATTTTATTTTTTTGTGTGGAAGTGGAACCTAATTTTTATATTTAAAAACAAATATTTGCTTGAAAATGATGCCAGATCCAGTTACTTAGATGGCACTAAGAAGCCAAGTAAAGCAATATCTACCTGCCACAGATAGTTGAGTTATGTCGATAGCTCCAACACAAATCCATTTCGCAGTCTCAAAGCCAAAAGCTACCGGAAGTGACTGCAAAGTAGAACCAATCAAAGCTTTGAGCAAAACAATATGTCAGGAGGATTCATTTAAAAAAAGCATAGATAGATACACAGGTTGGGAATAGAACCTGAAGACCCAATGCTCTGTCTCCTTCAATGCTTTTGAAATCGTTTACAATGGCTATACCAAGCTAAAACATTAAACAAGGGAATCATTCAAAAGGGTTTGATCACGATGCAACGTTTCTAACATATGAATCCTTCCTTCTGCATGCACTTACCCCGGCAATACTATACAGAAGCGTCAAAACAATTATGTCCGGAGTCAAGGTGCCAAATAAAGCTTGACCGGCCCACCTAGCAAGAAAATGTTGCAGCCAGTCAAGTTGACAGAAATATGCCATGAATGAAAAGACAAAGTAATTAGCTACGCATTGACTTCTCTCGCATGCAATACACTTCATACATACCGTCGAAAACTTATGTGTTGGTCAAAACCTATGTAAACTAAAAAATAATAAAATTCCTTGGCCCCAGAAGCAGTTGCACAGCTTGACAAATATGGTGAAATAAAAAAATGGAATGACCACAACCACCGTGAACTAGGTTTCATTCATTTGTATGAATAGCATAAGAAGATTGATATCAAACCATGGCAAACTAATATAGCTTGCTCCTAGAGCGAAATTGCCAATCCATCCATTCTGTTTGAGCTGCGAATTGAATAAGTTTTTATCAGGGATCCATATTCCCCATGAAGCTTGGGGTGGGGCGAGTGAGAAAGTGAGGAAGTGGGGAACTGCATAATTTAGAGCAGAAGGCTTTAACCTTCAATGGTGGAGCAGAGTAAATGTATGATAGCAAAGATCCACCAAGTGCAAGGTAGAATATCACTGGGGAATCATGTCCTGCCTACAGAAAGAAATATTTACGACGCAAACAAAAATCACTACAACTAGCAGAAGTCTTTGCTCAAGAAAATAATGAAAAATTCAACCTACCCACACATCCAACAAACCAGCCAAACCAAGGCCTGCAAGCAGCAACACCCAAATTTGGGTGATCACCTGGCGATAAAAAAAAGCAAGAAATGAATATAATATTTCAACTGAAGGAATTTTCGAAAAGGATGTTAAACATGTCCAACCTCGTTTTCCGATATTGCCCCTGAAGGAATTGGGCGATAAGGCTCATTGATTGCATCGATTTCTCTATCATACCAATCGTTTATTGTCTAAAGGTGAAAACAAAAAAAGAATACAATAGGTTAGGTATATACAGTTTGCTTAAGGAAGATACCAACACAGCGGTTTTTATGGAATGCTACCTGAGTATAGCCAGTTAGACACGGCCCTGACATCAACATACAGACAACTGATTTGGCTATATCCTCCAAAGTCCAATGGAAGTTCCCTGCCAAAAAATGCACCAAAGTCTATCTAATAATGTACAAATGAAACAAACGTCGTCTTTTATGACAAGGCTTTAACTGCGATATCCAAAACCTACATGATGCAGATATATTGCAGATAAAATAAAGCAGGGGTCAAACCCTAACAAGAAGAAGAAATGAAGATGAAGATAAAATGCATATTTCAATCAATGAGTAAAAAAAAAAGCTAGTCCACAAATGAAAATTAGCATAATACTGAAACTACGTAAAATCATTTTTCGACAGTCAAGCAAATGCAGTAAAAGTACCAGAAGCAGCTGCCCCGCATACCACACCCCATACCAGAGGAGGCCAAGTAACTGGTTTAGTAAGTTGAACCCGAATCTTCCATATATCCTTAATTAGAAACAGATAATCATCAATTGAGTCTTCAGATTGAAACAGAAAGCTAAAGCACAAACAGAAAGTAACAGCAGAAAAAACGATTAAAGTGCAACAATGTTTTCAGAATAGTTTTCTACTCGATAATCTTTACGGGGACAATGAGTTAGCTTTTGTAACTTAAAAAAACAAGATCGTTTACTATAAAAGTAACTTATAGCTGTCTGTTGATTAATTTGTTAGTCTTACTACAATCCGAAAAAAAAGGGCCATTTCAAGGTATTATAACTCACAGTTTCTTGCTTGGCCCCTCTGATACCAAGAATCTGATTAAAGCTTGAACCACTAGCAGGAGGTGCTTTATCCGGCGCCTTTGATTTTACTGCCACATATTAACAAACCCTACAAACTATTAAAAAGCTCAGTAATCCACCCGTTCTCTTTGAAATTGAAAAAGAAAAATTGGACTAAGAAGCCAGAGTAGTTGAATTAAAATTAGAAATGATGTGCAAAACACAAAACCCTCATACTGTCATTTGCATCGGTCTCAGTTGCTCTGACTATCAACCTCTTCCTACCTAATAATAAAATCAGCAAGAAAACACCAGTAGAGCTGTCATTGTGCTTCATTTGAAGAAAGCGAACAGACTGAGAGCTCTAAATCACTAAAAGCAGACTCACCAGTGAAAGAGACGGAAATTTGTGAAGCAAGTCGTGGATATGGGAGCGGCCTACTTCCAGCAGGCCTCCTACCGTTGCCGGCAAATTTCGCAGCGGAGATAGTGTTGA
This sequence comes from Gentiana macrophylla, assembly GCA_026214975.1. Classification (NCBI taxonomy): domain Eukaryota; kingdom Viridiplantae; phylum Streptophyta; class Magnoliopsida; order Gentianales; family Gentianaceae; genus Gentiana; species Gentiana macrophylla. The sequence continues at coordinate 89,681,952 of CM047809.1, read as the reverse complement.
AAATGGAGGTGGCCATAGACAGTGAAGCTTCAAAATTATTGAACAGGCGATGTCTACAACGTCTTGACGCCCCTGCTTCTTGGATGAACTCTTCGTCGGTAGTTTTATCCGCTCCTTACTCGTTTCAGGTTTTTACATTAAAAATACATGAAATTTGTCATCACTCATCAGCTGTACAGAAGTTCACATTATTGTTCTTACCTGCCATCCGACAATATTTTTTTAAGGAAACTTGTGTATATTGCGGAGAGGGAAGTTTGTGTGGGGATGGATTTTGAGATGGAGTGATGGGTGAAACGATCAGAACCACACAATTTAAATATAAAATAAAACTGTATAGTCTTGGGAGATATTGTCCATATTTGAAGGAGTGTTGGGAGAGATTGTCCACGGTATTGAATGTATAAAGAAATATAATAGTTTCTTTAATACAATGAATTGATTTTAATATAACGGTAAGCGCGTGATGCGCGGAGTCGTTTAGAGAAAGTGGGCAATCTCTCCCAACTAGTTTCATTCCGACAGTTCAATTATTTGGCATCAAAGGCTCGGTCATCCATCATTAAAGGCAATATCTTATTTTTCCCCATTCCTAAGCTCGGTAATAAATATTGTCATGATTGTTTGACTTGTCCATTAGCAAAACAAACAAGGTTACCTTTTCCTAAAAGTTTCATTTCTAATGATTCTCGTTGAGCTTGATACATGTTGATATTTGGGGTGGGTATCGAGTACCATCTGTCTCCGGTGCTCAATATTTTCTCACTATTGTGGATGATTTTACCCGTTGCACTTGGGTATATTTAATGAGTTATTGGTAGGGGTGAATATGGTTCAGTTCGGCCGTTTTTTAGTCATTTTTAAAACCGAACCATTTTATACGGTTTATAAATTTTGAAACCAAACTAGAATGGTTTTAAGACGTAAACTATTTCTTCGGTCCGGTTTGATTCGGCATGGTTCCGGTTTTTTTTACGGTTTTCTTTAACAATTAAAATTATTGATAGGAAATCACAAAATTTGTCTGGTAACAACAAATGATAACATATGTAATACATTAGTATTGTATGTCAATAAATCCAATGAGTTGATTTAACAAATGTTTTATAGTTAACTAACATCTACTATCACTTATTTTGGCTTTTTGACCCCATATTGTAGGGTTGATCTCGAAAGATATGAAAGATCTCCCTCCAAGCCGTACATACAACTTTCATCGAATACGGCTTTCTGCAGAATTCTATATGTATCTATGAAATCGAGTATGAAATTCTGTTTACTCACTTTAAATTGAGAAGACTATTGAATTCCTAAGTTTGGGACAAACAAGATAATAAAAGAGTCATATCTTTCTCGTTTCAATTCATCAATGCATAATCAACTTCAAAAAAATCTAATAAATGAACTAACCGTTATGTTATTGAATAACATATATAAAACTCAAAATCCATTAGAAAAAATAATATTTTGAGTAAGGTTAAGGGAGAAAGATGAATGCATTTTTTTTATAAGTAAGCGAGAGATAAATGGAATGTAGTTAACTTTCACACATTTCAATTGAAAAAAACATGTGATATAGTTTTGAACATATTCGTGATTTCATTTTCTCCAAAACACTGGCTCTCATTTTGATTATCTCAACAATTTTATTTTCTAACATAATCTTATTATAAGAAAATAAAAGACAAACTCGTAAAAAAAACTAATGTTTATAAATGCATTTATTGATATAAGATGTCAAACCTTACAAATGAACAAATCAGAAAATATCAATGATGAAGTTCATCAACATAAGTAAGTCATGCAAATCAGTATTCACATATTTCAAATATTGGTGTTGAGAAATTAGAAAGAGAAGAAAGAGTCATCGGTGGTGAGTAATGAACTAACATGTACTTGAGATTTTCTTAAATGATTGGAAATTAAATACAAGTATGTGAATTGATCAACAAAATCTGAATCTTTAGGATATGTAATTAATAATTGATCAGTAATACATACAAATACAAAGTGTAAACATGTTGAGTTGGACGAAAAAAGCACAGTGCTACACACACACACACAAAATCCGGTTTTAAACGATTTTTCATTTTTTTAAATTGGAACCAAATTGTATTAAACGATTTGGTTTTTAGTTATTTAAAAACCAATCAAATAAACCATGGTTTATATTTGGTCTGATTTGGTTGGCGGTTGGTTTGGTTTTGAGAATTTTTGTTCACCCATAGTTATTGGTCCTGGTTTATACATATGACAGAGAATCAAGATGACGCAAGGATCAACACAAATTTTAGCTTGGCCAGTCATGTAGTGCAAGTCTACTTGATGCACCAACCAATAGAAATCATGTGTTTTAAGATGACCCCAACATGTAGAAAAAAAGCACCAATGATTTGTGTTGAAATTGATGACATGGTCGTCCAAAACTTGCACCTGGACCACCCTAAAATTAGTGAAGGATCAAAGTCAGTCGCAGTGATAACGGAGAGGAATTTAAATTTGATGAAATTTATGCAAATAAAGCAATTTTACATCAAACCAGTTGTGTCAAAACCCCACAACAAAATGGCGAAGCCGAGAGAAAACACAGGCACTTATTAAACATGGCACGATCCCTTCTTATCCAAGCCAAACTTCCCAAGAAATTTTGGGGGGATGCAATTCTCATATCTGCCTACTTAATTAATTGCATCCCTACGCCCGTTCTGAAGGGAAAAAGATCTTATGAAAAATTATTCAACATGGTGCCCAACTACAATTATTTGCATGTTTTTGGGTGCCTATGCTTCATGTCCACACATGCCACAAATCCTTCAAAGTTCGATCCTAGGGGATGAAAATGTATTTTTTTAGGATATCCTTTTGGTCAAAGGGGTACCGGGTATACAATTTGCATGAACAACACGTAAAGGTCTCTCAAGACATCGTTTTTTTCCGAATGAATTTCCTTATAAACTTATTGATGTTGAACTTGTTCTAGCACTACCAAATCAGCCCACATACATTGATTATGACACATATTTTCTACCAAATAGCCCACCCTATCAGCCCACATACATTGATTATGACACATATTTTCTACCAAACAGCCCACCCTCAGCACATTCCGTTCAAGCTGAGATGACCGTAGAACAATCAAGTCATTCTGCCCATTAAATTCCCAACACTTGCACAATCTCTCCCAACACCCCTTCAAGTGTGGGCAATCTCTCTCAACACTTGCACAATTTTTTAAATAATGTTCACATCAAGGTTCGATCCTCATGACCTCTGGCTTTGATACCATGTTAAGATCAAGAACTTACCGTTCTACTAAAACCAATTGGTGTTAGTAAATGCGCTACTATATTTCTTTATACATTCAAGAGTGTGGCAATAGCTCCTTAAAATAATCCCTTATCTACCGAACAATGTCGTCAATATTTAGCTTTAAATGTTATTGTGGTTGCTCCTATTTGTAATATCCTTGAAATTCAATTAAGGGTAAAATGGACATTTTAGTTTTATTTAAATTAAACCCTTTAATTATTTATTCAAGAGTGTGACAATCTCTCCCAACACCCCCTCAAGTGTGGGAAATATCTCCGAACACTTACACAATTTTTTAAATAATGTTTAAATCAGGGTTTAATCTCATGACCTCTGCTTTGATACCATGTTAAGATAAAACGTTTACCGTTCTACTAAAACCAATTGGTGGTAGGAAAGGCGCTACTATATTTTTTTATACATTCAAGAGTGTGAGCAATCCCTCCTAACAAGAATCCCTTATCTACCGAACAATGTCGTCAATATTTAGCTTTAAATGTTATTGTGGCTGCACCTATTTGACCTGTAAAATCCTTGAAATTCAATTAAGGGTAAAATGGACATTTTAGTTTTATTTAAATTAAACCCTTTAATTATTTGTTTTTGGATAATTAGGAGGAGATAATTAATTCTAATAAAAAACCTCATAATCCCCCTTAATCCCCTATTAGTCGATCAGTTATCAGAATTTTGGGAGGAGTGCCACTCTTACTAGAGAAATGGAGAAAAGAGTGAACTCAATGGAATCTTCAATCCCGAGGTTAATCCGGCTGCCTAAATTGCAAATTATTCATACCAAGATGCTCAAGATATTGAAGGGGTCATTCCTATCCAAAAATCATCGTGATTCATTAGGTAATTCAGAAGGCCCTCTTTTTAAAATCTGGGGTTTTTTAAATTTTGAGCAATTAGGCTTTAGGAGGTGTTATAGAATTGATAAAAGATTGTTATTTTGGTGTAGGAATCGAGGAAAACACCGTAGGAGATTGGATTATCAAGTCTTACTTTTCAATTTTGAATTTCTTCGTGTTTTGTTGTGTGAATCGATGCTTAAGATTGGGTATATTGTGTTCACTAATATGCAGGTGGTTGGTATAAAGTTTGGTAGTGTTTTGGGGTGTTTTTTGGTGATGAAATCGTAGGAGAAACAATCTGGTGGCGAAGTAGAAAATCTGCAGAAAAACTCTCAAGGCATGTGCCTTAGGCTAAAATTTTGCAGCATAAATATCTCAAGACTCTGAGACGTGCGCCTTAGCCGAAGTTATAAGAAAATAAGCTCTCAGTATCTCAGGGCTAGCACCTGAGAAAGGAAGGGCATGCACTTTTGAGATGAAGCACACGCCTTACCCAATCAAGGTGTGCGCCTTAAGATGCAGAGAACAGCAGAGCAGTTCCAGAAATCTCAAGCGTGTGTCTGCGAGGTCAAGGCGTGTGCCTAGCCCAGTTTTTGGCCAATTGTGTATTTTAATACATGCTTGAGGAATGTTTTATGAAAAGCCTTATATTTTATGTTGCAACGTTAGGTGTATGGGGTTCTGGTGGCTTAGGCTCCACACCGTGACGACCTCCTCCATGGGAGCACCGGAACACATCATTTGGCTTTGCGGGACATAACGTTTAGTAACCTATGTTTTCTGTGCTATGTGGTTTAATGTAGAGTGGTCTAAGACTGGAGGTCCTTAAGAAGCCTTTTTAATTTCAGACTTAGGGCCTTAGACTTCACTTGGGACGGGTAGCCCATGCCTTTTCGATGGGCTATATGTGTCGTGGTGCAGTCTTCACCATGCAAAGTGTCATTGGACTTGTGTGTAACTCATCCCTTGCTTGGTTGAGTTTTACTAGTTGGATTAGTAGATGAGAGTGTATTGTTATACATACATGGTAGTAAGTAATCTTGATGATGTTGATTGTTATTCATGTTGGGTATTACTAATGTTGTTAACACGGTGCTTCTACCTTTTACCGAGTGCTTATGTACTCACCATTTATTAGGTATTGTTCCTCACCCGAGAAGGTGATGTAGGTTATGGCTAATGTTGACGACGCTCATTACGATGAGCAATGTTGTTGATGATGCTTGGAATTTCCTTTATCTTATCTTGTTCATTTTGGGAGAATGAGAGTTGAAACATTACTTTGGTTTAAGCTTATTTTTGTTTTGGAATTGTAATAAATATTATAGACATACTTTACTGCTTTCAGTTGGGCGTTGTCATTAACGGCATTTACCATTCTTTCAGCTTGGTTCCATGTTGTATGTCCTTTCGATTTCATGTGTGTCGTTTCACTTACCGCTTTAGCTCGATGTGATTACGTAAGACTTGCGTATATAATTGAATTAAGTGTTAGTTTATTTACATGCCGGGAGCTTATTTATGGATAAGGACACGATTTTCGGAACAAGGCTTTTTTGTAGGATCGTATAACACAGGACTACTAGAGGAGGTGACCAGGGCCGGCCCTCCTGTGAGGCCGAAGAGACGCCCGTCTTAAGCCCAACGGTGTCGGGAGGGTCCAACGGTACATGTTTCGCTAAAAGTAAAAAAAATTCTGTGTAGATTCAATCCGATCCAACCTAATATATTATGTTTTTTTTTTTTGATAAATGCCTAATTTTTTTTTTACTCCAATCGATAAAGGTGTTGGAAAATTTTGATGAATAAGAATTTGACAGAAATTGAAGAAGACTCCAAGGCACGCAAAACGTTATCTTTTAAGAGATGTTTCGCCCCACACGAATTGTCGGATCAAACGAAAATCTCTCACAGGATACAACGGAGGTGTTTGATTCAAACAGTGACTTGTTTGAATCAAACTTGAGGACACCCAAAGTTTTTCTGATGATGCTGTCAAAACTTATGAATTTTCGTCTGCATACTTGTGCCTTTTATAGGCTGCAAGTACCCCATAAACGAATGGAGGTACTCCTACTCCTTGCACGAAAGGGTAGGGTTATCACTGTTTACCGGATGAAAGCATGCAACCCTCACACGAAAGGGTAAGAACATATCAGTTCGAAAATGCATGTATCTGAAAATCCAAAAATGCATATCCCATAATGAACTGATGCATGTTGCGATAACATTATTTCATTCGGCAACTCGTATGCAAGCGATTACAAAAAAATATTTATGAAAAAAATATATAACAAAAGGTCCCAATAAAAAATTATACTTGGCCCAAAAGAAAATTAGACATACAAACATGTTTTATTAATTTTTTGTTTGGAAAACTATAGAAATTATAAAGAATATATTATTTTATATATCATTTTGTTTGTGTATACATATGAATTTGGTTTTTATTTCTAAATATGCTAGAAAAGACTACTTTATAAGTATGCTTTGAGACTATCAATAAATTGAATTTTGTATTTACGGATGTTAAAAACACGATAAGTATGTTTTTTTTTTAAAAACAACTTCATCTAAAAGGCCTAATTCGGGGACTTGGTCTTAAAACCAGAATATGTCAGGGCCGGCCCTGGAGGTGACTAGTAGTATAACGCGAATCATACCTCTTTAAAATATTTTAATTTAACAACACGATTAATATTAGCACTTCAGTTTGATTAACTTATATTGCGGAAGTAAGATAACTTAATCTTTAACTTAAGTAATATGCAATGGTCAGATTCAAAAAACAGACGGTCAGACTCTGAATCTTAAAATTCAGTACCAAATGTAAATTAAGAATTTTACCACAAAGAATTAGCACTTAGAATGAACAATCAAACTCATACATGATCAGACTCTTTTGGATAAAACTATTATACGGTCGGACTCACAAAGCCAATGTGAATTAAATTAACAAGATACCCCATCACACATCGGGGAGTTTTCTTGATCTACCACCATTTTCTGCTCCAAATTGTGGATATACCATCCAAGGCAAAAAAAAACAATTTTGGGACGCGATTTTCTCTCATTTTTATCACAAATGTTCACGATCTTAAAGTTCTCAAATCCCCTATTGGGGTTCCCCTTCCCAATTAGGGTTTAGTTTGATTTCAAAAACACCTAAAACGCGAAAATAGGAGTGGTAACCTAACTCAGGCAGAATCAAAAAGAAAGTTCACGGACAAAGTATTCTATATGTTTTTGCCTAAGGTTCAAGCTGGAAAAGTAAACAATCACGGATACAGAACTGGAAATAGAGAACATATTTGTTTATAGTGCTTCCGGTATTTGTCACCCATTAACAAGGATGCCAAAAATAGTAAATGCACTACCAATAGGTTTTCTATTGGATTTAAAAACACCTATGTTGAATTATGTTTAGAGATCACTCTTACCACACAAACGGTTCCACACATAATATAATGACTCCAACCACAAACTCAACCGCACCCGTACACAACTAGTTCCACTTGAACCTCGCATAGACGCATGTTGCTCACACTGGAACAAGACTGTAATGCCCCGACCTGATTATCCAAGCCAATAACGGGTACAAGTCATTCGGACATGCCTAAAACATAAATGTTTCAAGACAAAAGCCTTAAGCATAACTAACGGTGGCATAATGGAAGTCGATGATGTCGAAATCATCTCGGTTGTTATAGCGGCGTTTATATGTGGATATATGGCTATAAAAATGTGTAAAAGTGGTGTTAGTGGTGGTGCCCGGCGGCAAAGAATGGATTCAGCGGTGGTGCTTTATAAGAGAAGAGGACGGGGCAATTTGGCTTGGCCATCTATTTTATAGACTATGATCCGCCCTTTAATGAGGTTACATAGCTCCCCTATTTATAGAGGAGCCACCGACTGAAGTCGGTTTATTTACAATTGAGGACATACGATTATATAATAGATATTTAGCTACGTGATGGCGGGCTCGTGAGTGGAGCCGATACCTGTAACCTTTGTATCATTGTCTTCTTTGGACTTGAGGTAGTTCTTCCTCTAGATATTATGGTCGAGGTCATTTGGCGGACCCGTTTATTAAATGAGATCGCGTGTTGGCTCCTTAATCCCTTTTGTCGTCGATAAGATTGAGGGCTTGAATCGATCCGAAGGCTCGCGGCTCTAATTTGGCTTGCGAGCTCGCGGGCTGTAATGGCCGGTGGCTTTCTCCTCTAATGTCGGTGGCCGGTCAGACCCGAATAAGGATCCGCGAACCGAAGTATGATTTAGGCACATCAATGGCCCCCTTCTCCGTGCCTTAATCATTTTCTTGAAATGTTAGGCGGAGAGTAATAGTCTGTTTGCGGATCTGTTGCTTTGAAATACTGTGATGGCTCGCTATTGTGGCGGATCTCCTGTTAGCTTTGCTTAAATGCCTTACTCAGAGTAGGTCCTTTTGTTGCTTGCGTGTAGTTGATGAACTTCGCTTCTTGTGGCTTGTGCCATGAATTGATCTAGCCTTTGGTGGCTTGAGAGCTTTTAGTCTTGTAAAGGGCTCGTTCAAAGACGAGTTCCAAAATATGATGCCGACCTAGAGGTCGGTCTTATAAAATGTTCGCTCGTAGGGGAATTCCAAAATATGATGCCAATGCTCGCTCAAGGGCGAGTTCCAAATATGATGCCGAGCTTAGGTCGGTCTTATAAAATGCTCGCTCGAGGGCGAGTTCCAAAATATGATGCCGAGCTTAGGTCGGTCTTATAAAATGCTCGCTCGAGGGCGAGTTCCAAATATGATGCCGAGCTGGGGTCGGTCTTATAAAAGATTGGCATATGAAGCCTTAGCTTTGGCATCGGTAGCTTGTTAGTGCCGCGCTATTAAGCAGACGGACTTATAGGGTCTTGGGCAACCTTGTCGTCTTATGCGACTTGTTTACTTAGGACCGCGCTATTAAGCGGACGGCCTCGAAGTGATTTTGGGTCTATGGCGACCTTGTCGTCTAAAGCGACTTGTTCACTAAGGGCCGCGCTATTCTAGCGTCTTGCCTCGAAGTGATTTTGGGTCTATGCGACCTTGTCGTCTGAAGCGACTTGTTCACTAAGGGCCGCGCTATTCAAGCGTCTTGCCTCGAAGTGATTTTAGGTCTATTGGGACCTTGTCGTCTGAAGCAACTTGTTCACTAAGGGCCGCGCTATTCAAGCGTCTTGCCTCGAAGTAATTTTTTGCCGCGCTATTAAGCGGACGGACTTTTGTTGAAAAGAATATCCATGTTGATGGCGAGCTCAGAATAATAGAGCTTGTGATAAATGAGCTCGCTGGTACGGAGCTTGTAATAAATGAGCTCGCTGATGTGAAGCTTGTAATAAAATGAGCTCGCGCCTTTACTTTTGCTCGAAGTATTCCATCATTTTCAAGTCTGCTAGTTCGGTTCGGTATATCCGTATATGTGTGTATATATATAGGCCCCCCTTGTTTTTGGCGAGGTCGAGGAAATTAAAGCATCGAACTTGATAAAAATAATTGAGCTAAAAGCCTTACTTGTTTCGGTTGAGCTCGATACTGAGTCGAAAAATTCCAATGTGTGGCCCCCTTGTTTCAACCAAGTTCGCCCTCAATCTGGCTTGAAACATGAAGGCGGAGGTGGAAATTTTCAAACAGACAGGAATGACCCGAATTCGACATTTATTTCAACTACGCCTGCAACGACCTTGCTTGAAACAAAGGGGCCACACATTGGATTTTTTCGACTCAGTATCGAGCTTAACCGAAACAAGTAAGGCTTTTAGCTCAATTATTTTTAGCAAGTTCGATGCTTTAATTTTCTCGACCTCGCCAAAAACAAGGGGGCCATATATATATATACACATATAAGGATATACCGAACCCAACTAGCAGACTCGAAAATGATGGAATATTTCGAGCAAAGGTAAAGGCGCGAGCTCATTTTATTACAAGCTCCACATCAGCGAGCTCATTTATTACATGCTCCATACCAGCGAGCTCATTCATCACAAGCTCTCTTATTCCGAGCTCTCCATCAACATGGATATTCTTTTCAACAAAAGTCCGTCCGCTTTATAGCACGGCACAAAATTACTTCGAGGCAAGACGCTTGAATAGCGCGGCCCTTAGTGAACAAATCGCTTCAGAAGACAAGGTCCCAAAAGACCCAAAATCACTTCGAGGCAAGACACTTGAATAGTGCGGCCCTTAGTGAACAAGTCGCTTCAGACGACAAGGTCTCCATAGACCCAAAATCACTTCGAGGCAAGACGCTTGAATAGCGCGGCCCTTAGTGAACAAGTCGCTTCAGACGACAAGGTCGCCATAGACCCAAAATCACTTCAAGGCCGTCCGCTTAATAGCGTGGTCCTAAGTAAACAAGTCGCATAAGACGACAAGGTCGCCCAAGACCCTATAAGTCCGTCCGCTTAATAGCGTGGCACCAACAAGCTACCGATGCCAAAGCTAAGGCTTCATATGCCAATCTTTTATAAGACCGACCCCAGCCCGGCATCATATTTGGAACTTGAGCGAGCATTTTATAAGACCGACCTAAGCTCAAGATCATATTTGGAACTCGCCCGAGTGAGCATTTTATAAGACCGACCTAAGCTCGGCATCATATTTGGAACTCGCCGAGCGAAAGCATTGGCATCATATTTTGGAATTCGCCACTGAGCGAACATTTTATAAGACCGACCTTCAGGTCGGCATCATATTTTGGAACTTGTCTTTGAATGAGCCTCTACAAGACTAAAAGCTCTCAAGCCACCAAAGGCTAGATCAATTGCGTGGCACAAGCCACAAGAAGTGAAGTTCATCAACTACACGCAAGCAACAAAAAGGACCTACTCGAGTAAGGCATTTAGGCAAAGCTTGTTAGAAATCTACGCGGGAACGCAGTGAATTCAAAATTTTGATTTCTTCTTACCCAAGATCGACTTCGTTTAAGCAATAAACAAATAATTTAGTAGACGGTGATTACCGTGGTTGATCTAAAAGATCGACGCTTTGACCGTCTAATGAGAGTATTTGCATAGAGCCGCCAGTGTTCGGCCTCTCCACCGGTCCACACGAATAGCCCGCCGGAATCCCATCATGGATTGCTATTGGAAAACTCCGGTTGCTAGACCGGCCTTTTTCCCTCTCTCCAACTCTCATAGAATGCTCTATATTTTACACAAGAACTATTAGCTCTTGGAATTGTGATGTTCAAAAGAGTTTGACACCCACCTCTTATTTATAGTAGTAAGTGGCGCTCTACTTAGTGTGGAGGAGAAGAAAACTTTTTCCAATAAAATAAGGAAAATATAATTGATTGATTTATCTCATTAATATTCAATATCCTATATTAAATATATTTCCAAGATATATAGTGACAATATCTTATATTGAATATATATTTATCTTATTGCCATAAATCAATTTTACATGTGTGCAAATCTATAGTCATTAATATCTAATATTAATAAATGATAATCTTATTAATTAAATTGCACAATCCAAGTGTATCGTAATACACTTATAATTGGCGCCACATATCCCAAAGATTTGGCATCCGGAATATTCTTTAATTAATATAATGCTATGATTAATTAATTTGCAAAAATACATGTGTATCATATACACATAATAATTTGGACATACATACAACATATGTATATTTAATTAATCAACATAATTAATATCTTGTATTATATTTATTCATAATAAATAAATACCACCATATTAATTTACCACTATAACCTTTATAGTCTGAGATAAATTTTTCCTTATTTGGTTATCATCTATAACCACATTTTAATCCGCTAGATGTTCATATGTGTGACCCGATAGGCTTTCGAATATGTTGGCCGTAGACACAAAGTGCAAATTACTTAAAATGCCCTTCATGCCTAACGATCACGGGATAGCGTCAGCAACACACCGTGATCCCCAATCATCGGAAGAGTCAAATTCAATGACTACTACCTTTCATGTGAAAGCGATTACCATGTAAATTACAATCCTATCATCGTAATAATATCCATACGGTCGTTAGTCGAAAGTGTCAAAACATCAACGACCCGTATCTTATACTTCCGGATATCAAGCTCTCTCGGAGTAACACATTTACTTCCACTTTGCAAAGATTCACGAGAGTAAGGCATTCCTTATAAGAAGGTCCTTTTGGATATTCACCTCTTGATAGGCACGCGATTTCAGACGACCAAACATGTATACTCCGTGATGCTTCAAGAGATCACACCCAATCACTACCGCATGATCGCCCCATGGCTGTGGAAACCTCAATAGTGTCAAAGCATAACAATCCACACTGTGATGCCATGCAGACTCCGGTCCTAAGGATAATTACACAACCGTCACATAGTGTGACACTTATCCGTGTAAGTAGGTCAGCCTAACGTATGCATTCTCTAATACACGTCCACGTATACCCAAGTGTCTCTACACTTCGATAGACGAGATCTATCCTCCCCTTAAAGACAAGAAGACATCTAATACGTGCTAGTCTGGTTTGTACTATCAATGTCCTGTTTAATAGTACATTAGCCTAGAGATATTTAAGTATCAATCTTGTTAAAGTGATTAGAGATCTTATCAACCATAATCCCCTATCATGGTTTTCTATCACGCGATTTAATACTAAGGATGTTATCATATAACAATTCATAATTGGTTCTTTAAAAGAACATATATATGACAAATGTAAAAGCCATTTAATCTATGTATAAACATAAAGAAATAATGAAAATGATCCGACCTGCCGATCCGGTCCAACCCGATTGGGTTTAGGACACTATTTCAACAAAGCTAACAGCGATCCGCCACAATAGCGAGCCTTCACAAAAGATTAGACTATTACTCCCGCCTAACATTTCAAGAAAATGATTAAGGCACGGAGTAGGGGGCCATTGATGTGCCTAAATCATACTTGGTTCGCGGATCCTTTTCGGTCCGACCGCCACCAACATTAGAGGATAAGGCCACCACCATTACACCCACACGAGCTCATAAGCCAATTAGAGCCGCGAGCCTTCGGATGAGTTCCAAGCCCTCAACCTTATGCGACGGCGACAAAAGGGATTAAGGAGCCGACATGCGATCTCATTTAATAAACGGGTCCGCCAAATGACCTCGACCATAATATCTGAGAGGAAGAACTACCTCGAGTCCAATGAGACAATGATACAAAGGTTACAGGATCGGCCCACTACACGAGCCCGCCATCAGTGTAGCTAAATATCTATTATATCTTGTATGTCCTCAATTGTAAATAAACCGACTTTAGTCGGTGGCTCCCTATAAATAGGGAGCTATGTAACCTCGTTAAAAGGCCGGATCATAATCTATAAAATAGATGGCCAAGCCAAATTGCCCTCATCCTCTTCTCTTATAAAGCACCACCGCTGAATCCATTGCCGCCGCCGGTCACCACCGGCTAACACCACTTTTACACACTTTTATAGCCGGATATCCTACATATAAACACCGCTAAAACAACCGTGATGGTTTCAAAATCATCGAAGCTTATACATACAATACATGTTAAAGTATAAGAAGTCAAGGGAATCTTTGAGTTTAGATCATGCTGGAAAACTCAAAGCAGATCATTGAGTAATTTAGTATACAAAACGGTTATTCGCTTTTATTGTTTGTTGTAACCGCTTGTAACTTACTCCTAATTGATTCATGAGGTGTATGAAACTATAAATACCCATATGTTCGGCTACATTGTAACTTAACTTGTTGATTTTACCATTAATAATACTTCCGCAATTTTCTTTACTTTCTGCTTGTAATTCTACAAACTTCAACATGGTATCAAAGCATAAATTTGAGAATTTCTCGAATGTTTTT